>JBAIZL010000002.1:280636238-280773738 GCA_036971475.1 Prosapia bicincta | reverse complement strand
AATGGATATTGACGAAATTATTGAGCAACGACTCAACATTATTTTCTTGGTGAACCAATTTTCTTTTCAGAAAAATCTCAATGCATTAAGAGTTTTAAGATTGCCAGAGGAGGCCAAGGAAGGCTGAGGCAACCTTCTATGATGAAAACATTTATCGCAATGCATTCATAAGCTTTTCTCTGTCGGCAAAACTGTGTGAATGGTCGTGACGGAAGTAATTTTGTTGAATCAACGGCACACATACCTCTAAATGCACAGTTACACCTGTGATAAAACATTTTGGGCATGTCCAAGCTGCTGACACGGATCTGAAGTACATTAGCGCTATAAGATTTTCGTCATTATCTTTTAAATTTTACATTTGTAGAAAAACCATTAGACTGTGTAAACAAAACTTTTTTCAAAAGACACAAAAGTGCTTTTTGTTTATGAGACAGACGTAATTTGATGCAAAGTACAATATATCTATATTGCAAATCTTGTTTTTAAAACTCTAGATACATATAGAGGTTTTTATAAATTTTTAGCCTAAAATATATTATTTTAAATATATGTATTTATATCTATTATGTTGTTAATTTTATGTTTCGGTTTTCATGTATGTTTTGTTTATAATTTACTTATGTCGTTTATTTGTCAAGTATTTAATATGTGAGTAGGGGGCTCTATGTTTGAAATACTTAATTTGATGTGATATCTTGCTGAAACGCTGTCTGTTAGTGATTCAATAGACTAATAAAAACAAAACCAAAATTTAAAATTGTTGCTTAGAAATGGACTTTTTACAGAGCATATCATTAGGTTTTTGTTAACAACCCTGGTCCCCCTGTAATGGGCGGACATGTACAGAGGAGAATCGATATGTATGTCTCTCAGCGTGGCTACTGTTTAAGGATGACTTCGTCAGGTTGACGACTTTTCCGCGCTACAAACCTTAATCTTTGTGAGTGATTATTGCGTTTATATTTAGAACGAAACTGTACTTTTTGCAGTTATCACCGATGTTAACCACTAAATTATAGCCTCCCTGTTTCGATTCCAGAGAAGTCCAAATTTTTTTCAGGCTACTACATAATGTTTTATTTTTTCGATTTTGGAATAAATAACTTGGATAGTGTCCCCCAACACATAGCCCTAGGCATTATTCTTATTTTAAAACTTGTTTTGGAATAATTTCAACGATTGAATCAATTTTTTGCGTCTCTTATGATCATATAATCTTACATTTTTCATCTCTTTTGTATTTGAAGAAAAAAAAATTTCTTAGCTCCTTGTTTCAAACGAAGTAAAAAATTTTAAATAATTTGGAATATCTGGAAGTGTAAAAGTGTAAATTTGTAATGGCCATATGAGAACTTCAGTAAAGGAAACGTGGGTCGCATTTACTGACCAATTCCTTATACTATTATCTATAGGATAGGGACCACGTTTCCCCATTGAATGTTCATCTGGAAATTAAAAACTTACTCTTTACACTCCCACACATTCCAAATTATTGTATACATTTTAGTTCGTTTGAAAATGTGATTCTAAGAGAGTGTTTTCTTCAAATTATCATTCTGTACATTTTAGTATCGTGTATATGGAAGTTTGCAATCGATATCCTGCAATGCAATGCGTCCTTTGCTCGTCAAGGAGTTTGTTATCCCGATGAATAATATTGATTGTGATCCACTGCCGACTCACGTAAAGATATGCATATGTATGATTTAATAGCTATTGTAATGCACATTAAAACGTCCTGAAAACCTCAATGGTCGGTGCAAGGATCCTACATGATAATTTTATAATATTTCCTGAATTTCCTCTTCTTCTTGTTTTACACTTAACTAACCATAGTTGCGAAATTTTAAAAATATATGGCTAATTTCGAGTGGATGAATAAAAACTATTTTAACGATTGAAGATTTGAACAAGATATATACAAGGAGAGTGCAAACTAATAGAAGGAATTGGAGAAAGCAAAAAAAAATAACCTTACATTTTAACAAACCTTTTCTTAAGTCTGACAAAGCAAATTACTAAATAATTCTAAACATCCCATATAACAAGGTACATACTATCATGAATGCCTAGGTCATGCTACTAACTATATAACTTCCCTCATGCCAGAGACGGTGATATGATGATGTTTATTATAAGGTAACAGAACCAGCCCAAGAACCCGGCAGATAGTGGGGATGGACACTGCAACTTGGGTAAATCACCATCTTCCCTCGGGACTCCATGGGATGAGTTGTCAAGGCGTTAAGGTATGTTGCTATTTGCCTCTTTACTTTTATACAACTTTACACTCCTTTTCTTCTCTATTTATAAATATCTTCAGTGGAAGTGATTTTTAGAATAAATTTTCTTGAGGTTTGAACCAACGCGGTTAACTGTTATTCAATTCAAACTATTGCGGCATTTAGACATTCTAGTTAAACCAAAATACTGCGAATAATTTCAAAACACTACAATAATTAAGAATTATGACACCCCGGAACCCTCAAAACATACGTGTAAAGAGAAGGGTGCCCTCCCTAAGGGCTGTATCCATGAATGTGCATGTTTGTTGATTTTATTTGTATTATGCACAACTGTAACAAACTACTTAGCCCGTAGTTATTCACGTTATTGTTTTTATAAATCTTATCTTCAATAGAATTTGGTAATTGTACATAGCAGCAGAAATTTTCTACAAAACGATTTCTTGTTTTGTAATTTATTATATCAAACGATTTTTTAAAAGGGCTTCATATTGTTTGTAAGTTGGAAATCATTGTTCATGTTAATAGCACTTTTAGTGGAAACCATTATTTTCTCTCTCTCTCTCTGTCATATATATATATATATATATATATATATATATATATATATATATACTCATATATGTACACGAAGGTCATCTGGAATGTAAAGTATGGTATGCTAAAACTGAATAAATACAAAAGATATCACTAGAAAACCTTACTTTCAGCATTACATTACCTTAAATTACTTTTCTATAAAGTAAACGTAGGCGTGTAGGCCAGTGGTTACCAACAAATTGTTTTCAAGAACCCAATAAGGGGATCGGTCGCTATATTAAAAAGGGCCCCTCAAATTCTCAAACTTAAATTGTAGAATACACGCATAGTAATTTGAGTTATATATTAGATATTGGTAAGTAATTTATGGTTTACCTACCCACTTACTTTAAGGCGGAAACTGTTCTTACATTTGAAAAGTAAATTTGATGCTACTACAAGTTTATTACAAGGACATTCAAGAAGTTTATTGAACATGTTAATGTTACGGTCCGAGTTGACAATGGGACCACATTTCCCGAAACGGCCGTCCTCAAAACATAAAATTAAGTGTTATTATAGGCAAGTTTGTAAATATTAACAATTGTTTAGCATTAATATTTTGTTTGGAGTAAGGAGTTAATGAAGTAAACACAAGAATCAAATTTAGTCAGTTTCAATTGCGACAAATATAGAAACACTATTGAATAAAAATGTAATAAGAATAATAATAATATTAGTTTAAATTTGTCATCATGTATTTGCAAGAAATCATAACTTGACAATAATGATTTCAGTGAGATGAGTTGAATCTGTACTTTGAGTTCATGATTTCAAAAATGTTAGGTTCCATACTTGAAACTTTTACTCTGAAATCATACTGCATATCAACCCGATTCCTATTTTTATTTTTCATGAAGTACATAGTTAAGGATGCCTGTTCGAATGAGTAACGTCAAAAAAAAAAAAAATAGAAAATAATATTATTAACATAGCAATTAAAAACTGTTACATATTTAATTGTAACAATTCATGCATTCTAACCACTATTGCAGTTACAATCACTGTAAAACATTTTCTTTTTGACGTTACCAATTTTTATGAAATGTTTTATAATTATACATAAATACTCTGTAGGAAAACGTACCCGTTATTGCAAGGTTACCTGTATAAATAAATAGTTGTACCTGACTCGCAAGTCCAGAGCATTTATTTAACCATAATCTCTGCGAGTTTAAACATTATTAGTAACTAAACTTATGTTCGAGGGGAGTCCATTTGGAGATAGACAAGGCGGGTCTCAAGATCTTACCGTCAGTTCCTACCTACTGCCATCTTTATAAAGGTTATAACCAGCTTTAAGATCAAGCACGCTCGTTGCAGTCAAAACCTGACTGTCCAGAGATCCTTTTATCCAAAGAAAATTTGCAGTATGGGTTTTTTGCACCGGACAAAACATCATTTTTTGTCGTAATGTAGAGGAAATAGCATGCAATGCTGAGGATAAAAGAAAGACGACTTTAGCTGTAGCGGTGCAACTCGAAAGCCTTTCAGTGGCATGAAAAATGGTTGCCACTTTGTATTCAATATGATTTCCGTGTAAATCACTGGAACCCCTTTCGAACTGGACTCTCCCAAGGCAAATCCGTCCTTGTAAACATGGATCATCCAGTGGCACGGTAGTTGTTAGTCAGCACTTATAATGCAGATGGCCATCAGTCACTGCGGTTTTATGTTGGATGACGTTGGGCAGAACCAGATTCACTGGAATATAAAAATAAGTAAATCTCAGTAAACATGTAAATATTATTATTAATATAAGTATCATGTATGCGAGCTAAAACCGTACAACAATCAAGAATAAACCTCATTTATATAGCCTTGGTTACGTAAAGCCATTTCTCATTATATTTTGTTGGAAAAAGAACACAAAATATGAAACTTAAAAATGTTTGAAAATTTTGTGAGTATTTGTTAACTAAATTAAGGAAATGTTAAATTACAACAAAATAGATTCCTATCCTACCGCCTGTGTGTATCTAGTATGAATACCCATGGTGGAAGTAAGGTTAGGTTATCTGTGGTTGCCGTCGCTAAGGACAGCCTAACTAGAGCCTTATGTAGGCCAATGTTTCGGGTAAACCTTTGGGTGTTCCCACTTTATTACCGGAAATGTAGCTGGAGTTTTGTTTAATAAAACTAAATAACGCATTTTGTTTCAGTTTTTAAAGTAAGGTTGAAAACTGTTTTGCTCTAGTTTTAGTTTAGTAATTGGAGGCATTTAAGCTATTTAACATCCATTAGCAAAAGCCTTTGTATCGATGCACTTGGGCTATGTCCCTTCCCATGTAAAACCGCGCCCCCCTCACAATTGCATCCTACTTCCCAATAATTGAAGACATATAAGCTATTTATCAACCATTAGCAAAAGCCTTTGTATCGAAGCACTTGGGCTATTTCACCTTGTGTCCCTTCCCAAGTAGAACCGGGTTTCCCTCCGTCACAATTGCCTCTTACCTCCAAACATTTGCTATTCTTATATGCCTCCCTTTATCTATTCCTTTTAACTGCTTTGTTCCCTTTCATTGGTTCCTGGTAATGCAAGTCTAGCCTAAAAGTATATAAAAGTTGAATGTAAGGAAATATGTCAAACATTTAGTTTAGATTTTAATCCTAAATTAAAAGGTTTCACAGATAACGTCCATGCAAACATAGATCCTAATTTGGCTTGGTACTTTTCTTAGAATATTTAAAAGTATTTTATATTTCCCTTTAAATATTTTTTTAGTAAAATTTATTAATTTTAAACGCCGTAATATATGTGACTATTAGTGTGGTGGTCATGTTTTCGGCGATAAAAACTGCCGGTTTCTTATTTAGAAGACTTTTCTCCTATTTCTCGGTTTTCTGCATTTACCTCATGATTACTTTCCCATTCTGTGTAATCTTTTACACTTCGTTATAATTGACGTTTCATTGTCTCTTACCACTAAAAATGTCTTCTACCGGTAATTTTATATAGGATATAGTTTTTGTTTAAGAATTAATCCAGTTTTCAATTATTTTCACGCATTTATCATTTCCCTTTCACCAAGTATTCTTCTCACTACATACTCTCGACAAATATTTCTTTCTTGTAGGTCTCTCTATACACGTTTCTACAAATACCTATTCTGTCCCGTATTCTGGAAAGAGTGTCTCTGGAAAACAAAAACACATTTCATTATTATGAAACAGTCTTTGTCTGTGTTTCCCGTTTCTTCCTTTTCTTCTGCCCTCTTTTTCCACCCCTTACTGTTTCTTTCTCTCTCCTCAATCCCTCGCCTTCTCTCCTCTTTTTACTCTGTATTTCCGTCTCTGTCTTTCCCTTCAATGCTTCTTTCTGCTACCCTGTCTTTCTCTCTCCCTCTCACTCTCTCTCTCTCACACATTAATATCGGTGATAAATTTTACCTTCATCAATAGAACGATGATGGCTCTCTTAAAAGCGAAATATTTGTGCCATATTGTCTGATATGCGATGTTTGTAGTATAACAGCAAAATATAATTTAACAAGACTTCCAATTTAATAAAAATAAAGTAAACGAAGTGGACATTTTGTTGTAAATAAATAAATGTGCACAGGAAGACAAATATTTAGTTTGATTTGTTGGAATACGTGAAGAGCATGTGAAGCTCTGCGTCAGGGAAGTGAAACATTGCTGTGAGGGCTTTATCATTGTATTGAAGGGATACAAGGGCTGGAGATGGCCTCATCGTTACCCGTAATTTTGTCGTGTATACAGAGAGGACAGGTGGAGGAATCTGCTAAGTCCAATCGATGTTGGGACCGTTTTATAGAGCTGAATGAAGCTGGTTAACGTAAAAGAAGACTTCCTTAAAAACGTTTATAGCCAGGTTAAGCGTGTTTGTCTGCTTAATCCATTTAAAAACAATCTATTTTCTGCGTAAAAGTTGGAATATGGTTTCCATGCACCTTGCGACGGCATCGTCTTTTTTGAGGTAATAGAAATAGCCTGCAACGCTGAAGTAGAAAGAAAGACCAATTTTCTTGTATCGATGCTAGTTGAAAGCCTCTCTGAGGCATAACAAATGGCTTAAAAGTGGTCTTTAAAGTGGTAAACCTTCTGGAAACAAAGCTTCGTCGAAAGTTGTATAGAATCCTAGCTCGGCTGTTTTCTACCGAGGTAGATCCGGCCTTGTAAATTTGGGTCCATTCGACGTCAGGGTAGTTGTTAGCCAGTAATTCTAATGTAGTTGAATTCAAGAGATAGTGCAGTGTTCTGCTTGGCCGAACCGGGTTTACAGAAATATCTGGCATCTCCCGTAGGATATGAGGGCATCAAAAGTGCTGTCGCTCACCCTGATTGGTATGAGACTTCTACAGAACGAGAGCTTTCGGTTGTGACTTGTTTTGCGTTTCAAGCCGGACATTGGCTGCGTTCTCCCGAGGTTTCCGACCCAGCATGAACTTTCAAAAAAATTCCGTAATAAGTAAATTATTATGTAATTATAAAACTTACACAAATACTTATATCACTGTACCCAAATAAAACATTTACATTACCATGGTTTACTGAAGACAAATTGAGTCATATTTTGTTAGACTAAAAGCAAAAATATGAAGCACAAAATCATTTGGAGTCTTAGTAAGTTTTAATCAAATTAATTATCAGTATTTTACTTATAACAAAATACATCCCCGACACCTAGACGGTATATGACGGCGATCACAAATAAACCTTTGGGAAAGTCAGGTTAGGCCTAAAAACTAATAGGTATACTTGATGTCGACATTTACTCGCCCGATGGTTTGCATATCTACTTTATGTAGACCTCAGATTTGGTTAAACGGTACGTTTCCAAGGTTTCTACCTTCTTGATGGAAATGTAAATATTGTACATATTATTATACATAAAACAACATCGCAATATTAAATTATTACAACTAAATAAGTGCCACAGCAAATTACTTCAGAATGAGTTGATATGTATTTTTTTACCATTGGCCAAAGTTTTTGAATCGGTTTACTTTAACTAGTTCACTTTAATATATTTACAAATGGTAATTGGGGGGGAGGTATTGATATCCGTTTAGTAGTTAGTATTTTTCTTGGTAATGTCAGTTTTAAAACTTTTTGTTTCTGACAGTTCTGATACTTTTTTAGGTGTGAGAATAGAGGAACCTATATACAGATAGAAATCGTAATTTCCCTTATACACACCATTCTGAATCCTAATCACTTTGGTTTCGCAGATACTCTCGTCACTGACTTGAAGGGCGAATATAAAAGAGTAAATTCAAAAGTAAATGCTTAAATAGGTTGGTTTTTCTTTATTAAGTGCAAGTTTAAAACTGGTAATTTTGTTTATTTTTTAGTCCTAAAATACATGATTTCAGAGATAATACTCTATCTTCTATTCTATGGTTCCTCCATTGATTTATGTTTTATATTCAAACACTCTACTTTTCGATTTAAGACTATCCAAAATTCTGACGATGTACAATGGATTTTCTGTATGATAAGATTTATTCTTTTAAAAATACCTCATATTAGTAATATTTAATATATACATTTTAATTGGAGCTCCAGAGGGATATGAGAAAACCTAAAGACTATGCATCCATGCAAACGTGGGACCATCCAGTGGCAGAGCGGTTGTTATTCAGCATTTATAATACAGATGACCATCGGTCATTGCGGTTATATATTTGATGATGCCGGGTAGAGCCAGAATCGCTGAATATGAGGAGCTCCCGAGGGATTTGAGGGGAACGTAAGGGATCTGCCTCACTCCAATTGATGAGGTTCTCCGTTAGAACCAGGTCTATAGTGGTTTAATTTGGAATATTAAAACGTACATTGGCAATGGCCTACGTTCTTCAAAAGTTTTCGACCCTATAAAAATTCAATAATAACTAATTATGTAAATATAAAAGGAAAAAATATTTATATTACAGTAGTTAATTAAATCGTACAACAATTAAACAAACACTGTATTTACATTACCATGATTTCCTAAGGACATTTTGAATCATACTTTTTTAGTTAGAAAGAAAAAATATGAAGCTTAAAAACATTTTGAGACTTTGTAAGTTTCAATCAACTTATTTGCCCTAATTTTGCT
This sequence comes from Prosapia bicincta, assembly GCA_036971475.1. Lineage (NCBI taxonomy): Eukaryota > Metazoa > Arthropoda > Insecta > Hemiptera > Cercopidae > Prosapia > Prosapia bicincta. Next base: position 280,764,840 of record JBAIZL010000002.1, on the reverse strand, counting down.
TATATCACTATATATTCGGGCCCTCTAGACGGTGCATCTCTTCAGTTATGAATAAACCATTGTTACAGTCGAATTAGACATTATATATATATATATATATATATATATATATATATATATATATGTGTGTGTGTGTGTGTGTGTGTGTGTGTGTGTGTGTGTGTGTGTGTGTGTGCATGTATGACGTCGACATTTAACCGGGCTGAAAATAGGCTAAGTAGAAGCTATTGTACTTGAACAGTTTTTGTAGGTTAATATAGTAAAAAACATTTCCTTTGGTTAAATGCTACATTTAGACGTTTCCATTTTATTACCAAAAAGGTACATATAGTTCTTTTTATCAGAAAAAAATAATTAATCACTAATAAAACTTTATAAATGTCCCATCAGTGTACTCTATAATTAGTTAATTTATTGGTCGTGTATTTATTTCTATTACCTAAAGTATATGAATCTATGCATCATATTTGATTTACAAACGGCGACGTATATTTAGGCCTAAGTATATTAATTGTTGATGTTAAGTGGAACTTTTAGTGGAAACCATTATTCTCTCCCCCCTTTCTATCTCTCATATATATAGGCTAACCCCTTTCTCTCATACACATTGGCCAGTGGTTACCAACAAATTGTTTTCAAGGACCCAATGAGGTCATCGGTCACTACATTAACAAGGACCCCCCAAATTCAATAAATGCTTAATTTGGTTGGTTATTCTCTATATTCTGTATAAGGCTTGTTTAAAACTGGTGAACGTTGGAGAAAGAAACTGTTATTATTTTGTTTATTTTTTAGGCCTAAAATACATGATTTCAGAGATAGTACTCTGCCCCTCAATATATGGTTCCTCCATTGCTTTATGTCTTATATACAAACACTATACTTTTGGGTTTAAAAGCTATCCGAAATTCGGAGGATTTAAAATGGATCTTCTGTATGATAAGAGTTATTCTTTTAAAATTACCTCATATCAGTTATATTTATTTTTTTCAGTTGTATCTCAATATAATTTCGTTTAATATCTTGATACTTCGTAATGCCTAGTTAAAAAAAATAATAATAATTTGTGTCTATGTGAGTGTTAAGAATGGCACACCTGATATTGTATAACTAGTAAAACTCTAGCTTTAATAATAGAATTTCTTATCTTGTTCCAGTCACGTGCTGCTTTGGTGCAAAGATCAGGAAGGAAAGGGGAGGTAATTACTATTAGGTTGTTTTAAATTCATTTTGAAATAATGTCATTTAGTAGTTTTATTAAAATCCACTATTATAATTAAATAGTTTTATGGCTTGTTCCAAACTCGTACATATGTTCAGTTTCCAATATTTGCTGGGTTTAAGCTAAATATTGGGATCCTCATCCCATGCGTGTTCTTTTTATATATATTCAATTATTATAGCATCATATTACGGCTGCCAAATTTAGAATTTTCATTTTGTTCTTCTTGTAAGTCTCCCGCCTTTAATTCTACTACTTCCGTATTATATTTCTAGGAGAAAATAGATAAAGTTTAATGAAACGATAGATCCAAAATATTAAAGTTACTGTATAAATAATATGTTAATTAAAATATTAGAATTAAACCATTAGCACACTCATGCCTTAAATAAGAAGCCTTTCCCAGGGTTTAAACTTGCCCCCCTTGTCACAGTGCTAAGACTACAAGAAACCGACACTGTAGCCGTTTGTTGTATTTAGTTGTGTCGAGCATTTCTTTATGATAAATGTAAATAACTGGACATTTTAAATGAGTAGAAACGAACTATCTGGACGTTCCCTTCAAGTTCTGTATGTTTTTCAGTAATTTTAATTTTATTAATCACCTTAACAACAGTCTATGACCATCCGAACTTTAAATTTACTAAATTTGTTAAAACTTACTGAGACGAAACGTTTTCGATCCCTATGTGCCGACCTTAATCAGTGTATTCTGCTTGGAGATGTCGGGTCAAACGGTGGCGGTTTTAAGGGCAGGTTTTCGTTAGTATCAAAGAGTGTGTTTGATTTGTATTGTGTTTTTTCGTTTAATATGTTTGTACTTTGTGTTTTTGTGTCTATTCGGGTAGTCCGGATAGTCATAAACTATTGTTTAAGTGATTGATAAGATTCACCAAACGTAATGGACTATAAAATTCAATTTTAATTTATATTAATTAAATTATTTTAAGAGCCAAATACCAGCTTATAAAATTCGACCTGTATGTTTGTCTGTATATAATTCTACGCTCTACAAACATGACTTTAAGAAACTATGAAAAATAAAAACATTAGCTATGATGTAGAAATAAATATTTTTTTAAAAATTCATCAACATAGTACATAATATATATATATATATATATATATATATATATATATATATATATATATATATATATATATATATATATATATATACCACTATATATATCACAATATGCATGTCTGCAGGCTTTAATTTTACCTGACAGTTTATTATCGTATTTATATTGTTTATAAATATCGTATTATGTAACAAGATTTAATCAAATTTCTATCTTTACAGTAGTTTTCGCTGAGGACATGCTCAGCTATTTGTCAAGCGCATACCCGAGAATAAAGTTTGTTCCTATGCTCGAGGTTATTCCTGAAGACGATGAAGAAAAGAAAGCGGAAAAAGGTATTAAAAAAGCTACAATATTTTCTACAAGTTATTCTGCACTATTTACGCTAAAGATTGAAGTCCCTGCGTTCTACAGGACTCAGTTGTTTTGTAAGTTACTTTTATTTGTTCCTTAGATTAGGAAAAATGTTTGTAAAATATTTGAACTGTGAGAGATTGTAGCAAACTGTCGCTGTCTATCAAAGGGCAGTCAGTTGTAGAACCCTCGGCAAAAAAGGGTTACTGCACGTACCTGGTATACCATAAATAATAATATACTTTGAAATACTACATAGTAGGTAAAGTGCTCTCTATCACTGGAGAGGAGAGTTACGTTCGGCCTCGAGAGACGTTGCTATTTATGGAGTAAACTCTCTACAAATGCATAAAAAGCACGTCCAACTAATACCTGCAGCTTGAGAATATTGGGATCCTCATCCCATGCGTGTTCTTTTGAATATATTCAATTATTATAGCATCATATTACGGCTGCCAGATTTAGAATTTTCATTTTGTGGTTCTTGTAAGTCTCCGCCTTTAATTCTACTACTACCGTAATTCTACTCATGCCTTAAATAAGAAGCCTTTCCCAGTGTTTAATCTTGTCCCCCTTGGCACAGTGTTAACACTGCAAGAAACCGACACTGTAGCCGTTTGTTGTATTTAGTTGTGTCGAGCAATTCTTTATGATAAATGTAAATAACTGGGCATTTTAAATAAGTAGAAACGGACTATCTGAACGTTCTCTTCAAGTTTTCTATGTTTTTCAGTAATTTTAATTTTATTAATCACTTAAACAACAGTCTATGACCATCCGAACTTTAAATTTAGTAAATTTGTTTAAACGTACTGAGATAAAACGTTTTCGATCTCTATGTGCCGACCTTCATCGGTGTATTCTGCTTGGAAATGTCTGGTCAAGCAGTGACGGTTTTAAAGGTAGGTTTTCGGTAGTATCAAAGAGCATGTGTGATTTGTATTGTGTTTGTTCGTTTAATATGTTTGTACTTTGTGTTTTTGTGTGTCTGTTCGGGTAGTCCGGATAGTCATAAACTATTGATTAAGTGATAATAAGATTCACCAAACGTAATGTACTACTTAATTCAATTTTCATTTATATTATTAAATTTATTTTAAGAGCTAAATACCAGCCTATGAAATTCAACCTGTATTTATATTTATATATGATTCCACGCCTTACGAACATGACTTTAAAATCTATGAAATATAAGAACATTAGCTATGATATAGGGAATTTTTTTTTTTTTAAATTCATCAATATAGTGCCTAATATATATATATATATATATATATATATATATTTATTTATTTATCAGGATATACAGGATGTATGCAAGCTTTAGTTTTACCTGCAGTTTATTATCGTATTTATATTGTTTATAAATATCGTATTGTGTTACAAGATTTATTCAAATTTCTAATTTTACAACAGTTTTCGATGAGGACATGCTCAGCTATTTGTCAAGCGCATACCCGAGAATAAAGTTCGTTCCTATTCTCGAGGTGATTCCTGAAGACAATGAAGAAGAAGAGGAAGTGTAAATAGTTTATAAAAAACTGCAATATTATCTAAAAGTGATTCTGCACTATTTCCACTAAACATTGAAGTCCCTGCGTTCTACAGGACTCAGTCGTTTTGTAAGTGACATTTATTTGTTCCTTTCTTTTTATATAAAATGTAAATTCTATTTTTAGTTACTTTATTATAGCTTATATCTGCTCGCGCAAGTGTTCAAGTCAGCAACAATTTCTAAATTGTAACCCCTTTCTCTCACTCTCTCTGTCTCTCCCTTTCTCTCCGTCTGCCTGTCTGTCTTTGTTTCTCACTCTCTCTCTCTCGCTCTTTTACTCTCTCTCTCTCTCTCTCTCTCTCTCTATATATATATATATATATATATATATATATATATATATATATATATATAATTTGAAGTGGATGAAACCCGTATGGGTACTATCCAAAATAAACAGGAGTTAGTCAAAATCCAGGCCTCGGGGGGGGGGGGGCCGACAGGGTATTTTTGGAACAAGCTCTAAATTAAAATGAAAAGACGTAAACTCGCAAAATAAACGTAGTAAGTGATATTAGTGAGGGGAAATAAAGTTTACGTACTATATAGAAGCATTTCGAGAATGTGAGAGTGAAGTAAAATAAAAGAAATATTAGTAAGAGGCTGGGCGATCAAGTGTAATGAAACAAGAAACAATGCGAAAAATAATGCGTTAACAACTAAAACTATTAATTTATCTTAAATTCAAAGCCAAATCTTCAAAGTAAAAAATAATAAGACTTATAAAATTTTCATAAATTACTTTATGAAATAATGAATTTCAATTATAAACTTTATCAAACCAAGTGCACGCCTTTAGATAATTAGGTGCAATTTCTGAAGATTGTATTAGTAGAAAGAATAATTATAGGAGTTTTGATGCATACATTCAATTTAGAGCTGGACAAGTCAATTTATGTGTAACTACCTGTAAATGTTACAAGTTTGAACTCCTAATTAAAGTAAATCTGTCATATTAAAAAACAATTAGCTGTGTAATAATTTGATTCCCTTAGAGTCGAGTATCCTGTAGTGGCCTACATCTTGAGTAATTTTAAATAGTCATGTAAGCATTTCTATACAACTTCCAAATGACATTGCATAGGAAAGGTTAATGTAAATAATTTTATTTTTATTTTCAGACCAAAGTATCAATTTATCTATTTCATTACCATCTATGTTTATGAATATCTATCTAATCTTATCTATTTATCATTTTCACTACACTAAATATATACAAATTATATTGTATTTTTTCAGAAGCGACATTTCGGCTTCGTGATTTGGAACGACGTCTGGTGGAGGTGAGCAATCATTTTACTTTAAACTAAATAAGTTTAGGAACCCTTCAAGCTCACTCAGCTAGTATGGGAGTACATCAAGCTGGAGACTCTATATCTTGCCGTATACGTTTATAGACTAGCCTTGAGTCTTATTGCCTTTAGTAGCTCCTAGCTGTTTCGGATGTACTCTTGCGACTTATCTGTGACGCAATTACAACCTGTAGGATATTGCCGCTGCCACCGAAATAGATAAAATCTTAGTACAGTAGTAATCACAATATTAAAAACAATATAGACAAAAATATTTTTAAAGTCATTCCTACTGAGGTTAACAAATAAATTTTGTGATTTAGTTATTTATTAATTTATAGGTACAATAATTATAAATATATACATAGATATGTTTGAATCACAATATTAAATTGCAAAATAGAAATCGATTTTCCTTGCAATTTTTCATTTTTTTTCTATATAGTATATGGTGATGGATTATAATTTTTGTTTGTTACGGTTTCTTTGCTTTCTTTTTATTTAGTTTCAAATTTATGAAACTGATGGTGGTCTAAAACTTCTCATTCTATCCATCTCTTGTAATGCTTCATTATTGCAAGGAACCTCTTATAGTTGCATATACATCATATGTAATGAATTTCTAGCTAAGGGAATGTTACCTCAATGCCTAAGTGCTGGATTTCAAACACGTAGTAATTCAGTTTAAACGCGTACAAGACATCAACTTTTACAAATTCAATTAATAAATAAATATTTGAATAAACTGTAAATACATCAATTGCCATAGTAGTAAGGGGTTTGCTGGGCCTACCGGGCGTACGCAGCCAGTTCTGCCGGGTGTACGTAAATTACGTCATCACGTTGCCCCTTCCTTGGCGGGGAGCTCCAGCTCTCCCCCCTCTCAGTTCTCTGGTTCAGACAACAATTGCACCAGGAAATGTTGCGGTTTCTATTGGTCGCTCATGATCGCCCCCCTCATTTCTCCCACCGTTTCATTTACTTATCCGCTTTCCGATTGGCCGCCCCCCTCGTTTCTCATATGTTTTCCTTCTTGGGGCCCCCCGTCCGAAGAGCATTTCAGGGGTACCCAGTTCTCCGATTCAGAAAAGTCTATCGCGTTGTGCAACAGATAAATTGCGTCATCACCTTGGTCAGTAGTATTGTTTGTGCAACAAATAATATACATATAAATGAGTCAAGAGAGAAATTTTGTTATTTTTTGTCAGTTCGTTGAACGACTGTAATTTGGTTATCACGATTTGTTTGTTTGTAAATAAATTGACTATAAGCTCAACTCCACCACTACAGATAATTTTATTCTCACAGTCTCAAAGATAAAAACGTTTTAATTTTTTAGCAGGTATAAGCAATTAAAATGATGTTTGTAATAATTGTGCTGGGTGTGATTGTAAATAAAATATTTATTGCCTTGTGTAATAGATAAATTGCATCAGGACCTTGGACTTTAGTATTGTTTGCGCAACGCCGCTAATATGTTATCCGCAGCAGAACGTGTGTTTGCATTATCGTCACATCCAAACCTTTGTGCATGCGGAAAAACCATGGCCCATTATTACATAAGCAAGGCCAACGCCTATGTAGAGAATTATGGTTTGGAAGACTATGATATGGCTAGTAACCACTACAAAAGCTGCGCATGGTCCTGTCAGTCGTTTACAGGAGACGGCCCAGACATTTGTGTTTGTGTGTTATTTGAGGAAGCTTTGAGAAAAGCTCTAGACGTTTTGGAAGGCAGCTTTGAAAGCGTGTTACAAGAATCATTCTGAAAATCTTGAACATATATATGACAGACAAAGATATTTTAGAATATTTGCCTTGTGATAAACATAAAATTCGAGTTATAAAAAAAAAAAATATTGCACATTTTGTAATCCTATAATGTGTGAAAAATTCTAACACATTGTATGTATTTTATTAAGTTTAAAAAAGAAATTTTTAATAAATATTTATAATAGATTGTCTGGTAAACACATTGTGTGTATTTTATTAAGTTTAAGTAAAGAAATTTTTAATAAATATATCAAATTTGTGTAAATATTTATAATATTGTGTACAGAATTTATTACACTTAAAAATGACGTCTTCTTTTATTGATACTGATGAAAATGCGTGTATTGATGGTTTTGTAAAAAAACATTACTGCGGTTTGGAGGGTTTTATTGAAAATAGTAATAAAAACGAAAAATATGTTGTAAAGATGTAAATGACTGTATGAGAAAACAAATGTACAAAATTTTAAATCTAAGTTGTATTGGCCAACATTATGTAGAGTGTAAGTTGTCCATTTTTGATATAGAGAAGAAAATGCGAGATACGTTCGCAAATTGGCCAAAACCATATCCAAATGTCGACGACATGGTACAATCTGGGTTTTATTATAATTCAATTGGAGATCATGCTGTTTGTATTTGTTGTAATATACAAATTCATAGTTGGCAGGAAAAAGACGTTCCAGCTATTGAACATCGTATTTATTCACCAAAATGTAAATTAGTTTGTATAAAATAAATGTTTCAATTTATGTGTTAAATAATTTATTTATTCACCTTTACATTGTCTATAATAATTTCTGTTGCTGATTTTGGACGTAAACACACATGTCACAGCAACTCCTATTGTCTTAACATTGATTTTGGACGATGACCCCACCTTAATAATTTTCTGTATTGTGGATAGTTCATTAGCATGAAATCATCACTCAATAAACTCTCTTTGGAATACACTCTTAAAAATTCGTATACTTCATTATCGGGTATATTTATAGTCATAATATCTTTTAATAATGAATAATTGTATCCATCAGTATTGCGTTTGATTAACACCTCCTTATAAGATTCGTGCAGACACTTAATAATCGTAGTGGGTAATTCAAGGCTATCCAAATAATACACAATTGAAATAACGATTTATTCATTTTAGGCTAGTCAGAACAACATTACAGGAGACGGCCCAGACATTTGTGTTTGTGTGTTATTTGAGGAAGCTTTGAGAAAAGCTCTAGACGTTTTGGAAGGCAGCTTTGAGAGTGTGTTACAAGAAAAATGGAGTTTGTAGTTGATTTTCAAGGTTTTCGAGGTTTAAATAATGACTTTATAATAAAAGAATTGGCGATTGTTAGAAAAGGTGACGGTGACGGTGAAGAAGCAGAGTGCCAGACATTCCTATTTGAGCCGCCGAGCGACTTTAGCGATTTAAGCAAGAATTTGCAGAAGCAAGCGATTTGGCTGGAACGACATTTACACGGCTTAGCTTGGGATCAGGGTTTTATATCTTATCACAAGGTAAAGGACATTTTTATTGATTTAAAAATTAATGGTAAAATTTTTGTTAAAGGTGTAGAGAAGCAAACATTTTTACAAAATTTTTTAAAAGATATTAATGTTACAGTGATAAATATAGAGGACCATAATTGTCCAACATTAAGTATTTTAAAAAAACTTTTTCATAACAATTTTATTAAAAAGTGTAAATTTAATCATTCAATTGATAATTGTGCTTACATAAATGTGTTCGTTATTAATCAATGGTTGAAATGTGAGACACTAATTAAAGATAGATTAAACGCTGTAGACTTAAGTATAAACGAATGTTTTAATAAAGGGTATACTAATGTACAAGACTGTTTAGTTAATTATATACCTAAAAGTTTTATTATTAACCATTCAGAAAATGTAGAACACATTTATGATAGATTGCCAGAACATTTAAAAACGGATTTAGAAATATTAGATAATTTACCTTGTGATAGGCATAAAGTACAAGTTTTACATAATTTTTATTTTGTAAAAAAAAAATATTGCACATTTTGTAATCACCGAGTTTGAATAGATTGTAAGAGTTATAATTTTTATTGCACATTTGTAACTTTCACCGAATGGATTTTGTTTAATAAAGTTATCAAATATTGTGTGCAGAATTTATTACACTTAAAAATGACGTCTTCTTTTATTGATACTGATGAAAATTCGTGTATTGATGGTTTTGTAAAAAAACATTACTGCGGTTTGGAGGGTTTTATTGAAAATATGTTGTAAAGATGTAAATGACTGTATGAGAAAACAAATTCATAGTTGGCAGGAAAAAGACGTTCCAGCTATTGAACATCGTATTTATTCACCAAAATGTAAATTAGTTAATAAGTAAACAGGAAAAGATGTAAATTAGTTTGTATAAAATAAATGTTTCAATAGTTGGCAGGAAAAAGACGTTCCAGCTATTGAACATCGTATTTATTCACCAAAATGTAAATTAGTTAATAAGTAATTGAACATCGTATTTATTCACCAAAATGTAAATTAGTTAATAAGTAAACAGGAAAAGATGTAAATTAGTTTGTATAAAATAAATGTTTCAATTTATGTGTTAAATAATTTATTTATTCACCTTTACATTGAGAAAAGATAATTGTCTATAATAATTTCTGTTACTGATTTTGAACGTAAACACACATGTGACAACAGCTCCTATTGTCCTAACATTGAAAACAGGTAATTGTCCATCATACCTGCTATTACTGATTTTGGACGATGACCCCACCTTAATAATTTTCTGTATTGTTCGGCGCTGAGTATTGTAAACAACGGTGCGAAAATACACATGTCACACCAACTGCTAGGGTCCCAAAAAATGTTTTGCAAAATTGACCAATTATCTTCTCTTTTATATCTGTAAGTTATAATCACTCTGGTAAAATCGTCAAATAAGAAATCTCCACTTCTGTAAAGCAGTTTTGTGATACAGCCCCTGCACAAATTGTTATATCGATTATCATAGGAGAAATGTTCAAATAGAATAAAATTATCAACGTAAACAAATTCAACATAATCGTTTTTCGGATGGTTCATTAACATTATGAAATCATTACTCAATAAACTCTCTTTGGAATACACTCTTAAATATTCGTATACTTCATTATCGGGTATATATATAGTCATAATATTTTTTAATAATGAATAATTGTATCCATCAGTATTGCGTTTGATTAAAGTCATAAACACTTCCTTATAAGATTCGTGCAGACACTTAATAATCGTAGTGGGTAATTCAAGGCTATCCAAATAATCCTTTCTTATTATACGCGAACACACTTCAATAATACACAATTGAAATAACGATTTAATCATTTTAGGCTAGTCAGAACAACAACAATGACAATGTCAACTGCAACAGTGAGGAGAGGCATTGCAAGAGAGATTTATAAACAGGCTCGTAGGAATTCTCCCACTCGTCATGTTGAGGTGAAATGATTGTATGATCTTTACCAAGCCGACTTTGTGGAAATGCCGTCATTCGCTAGAGCGAATAAAGGTTATAAATTGTTTTAGTAAATATGCGTTGACGGTGCTGATGAAATGGAAAAGTCATTACAACCGATTTTAGATACATATTCTATGCGCCACTTACAGTATTGTACTCCTGAGGATGTTGGTAATGTAAACCAACGAAGGGCTTTGAGTTTATTATTCAATAAATTGAATATTCCTGTATTTGTGTGACCAGAGGTGCCGATTTCATGACATGTGTGGACTTTACAGGGATTCCGGGACAAATTAACCAGGTCTCATGGTTTGACATATTTCATGATATAATTTTTAAAATAAATGACTGTACTTTTTGAATGGCATAGCATATGGCGGTATAAAAAATAAATTCAACCGGCATGAGTAGTCAAAACAAAGGCTTATTAAATAAATTTTAAAAAATTCTGTAAATGGCTGTATAAAAACAAGCAATATAACAAAAACGTTTTTGTAAGTAAATTTCTACTGAGGTCAACAAAGACAAAAATTATTTTAGTTACTTTTTATTATATAATTACAATTATAAATATGTACAAAACATTTGGCTGAAGTACCTTTGATGAGGGCTTCTAAGGCAGACCTGTAGTTGCCGAATCGGCGTAATTTTTTGTAAGTAAATTTCTACTGAGGTCAACAAAGACAAAAATTATTTTAGTTACTTTTTATTATATAATTACAATTATAAATATGTACAAAACATTTGGCTGAAGTACCTTTGATGAGGGCTTCTAAGGCAGACCTGTAGTTGCCGAATCGGTGTAATTTTTTTATTATAAATAAATAAAACAGTTTTAATCACAATGTACTTTTTTATTGTAAAGGAATCGTCATCAGAGGATATGACTACAAGAATGAGACTTGTGGTTAGGAGGTTTTATTTATTTTATAGTTTTAAAAAACTTAAATTTTATTGAAATAAAAATATATGAATGTAAAAAGATATTTGTAGAGCAAATACTATGTAGATGTCTTTGTTACCATTGTAGCTGTATATAAGTAGTAATCATTAATATAAACAAGTTTTAAAGTCAATTCTTACTTGAATCAACAAAGAAAAAATTTATTAAATATGATTACAATTAATACAGTTAATGTAACATAACCTTTAAAACAGCCACCACATAACTTTTAACATAAAATCAGCTGTTTTGTGAAATCATACGTTATAACTTATTTGGGAAGAAATTACCATATTGCATACATTGCCCCTTTTGTTAAAAGTTCCTAACTAAAATTAATTAAATAAATTTAGTTAATGAATAAATATTTGAAAAATCTATATTAATTGTATTTCTTTTTTTAACTGAGAAAATAAAAAGTTGTACACAAAAATAGTGTATTTTATTTATAAGACCCACTTTCTGTTACCAAAATTTATAGGATATAGACAATGGATAATTCATAAAATGCTGTTTTGTTTTATCTTTATTAATTTACAAACATTAACATAACATAATTTTGTGTTTCCAAAAATTTGTAGGATATAGGATTAAATAACTTTTCACAAAATGCTATTGCTGTTTTTTCTTTATTAATCTACAAACATTAACACAGGAGAATTATTTATCTTTTAACATAACATGGCCATATGCCAACGTATGTACACCATCTTTACATATATATCTTTTATCGTCATCGGGGCTGAGAGCCAATTTATCAACAGTGACGGTTTGAACTATATGTTTTTTCGATGTAAATGAAATGATTTCTCGCCTGCTTTTAATAAATGATTCTAAACACTTTCTGTAGTCGTCAAAATTTACAGTCTTAAGCGCTGTTTTAGTGATGCCTTTAGCTTTTTTTTCAATTTTATTTACCGTTCTAAAACTGTATAATTTAGCTCTCAGTCCGATGAATTCAGACAAACCAACGCCTTTGCATTCGTCTTTGAAACAGCCCAATTTCTTAGCATTATCTCTGAAATAACCTTCATGATCTTGAGGAAGATCGGACATATCAAAATGATTTCTCAAATCATCATTCACCTTAATATCTTTATAGAAATTATCAGTAAAGATTTTATAAAATAAACCATCTGTGTCTAAATACAAAAGATTAATTTTTGATTTATAGAAATCTTTCAAAACATCGTAGTGTATTTCGTACATACGTGTTTTACTTATTTCTAAAACCGTAAAACCAATATATATTGGCTTGTTAAAATAAATCGATTCATTTTCCAATTCAATAGCGCACAAAGATTCATCGTAGATTATGCGATTCAAAAAGGTGGGTTTCCTAATCAACGCATTCAATTTTCTCTCCGAGCTAATTAATTTTAAATTTTTTCTCTTCCTAATATTTTCAATTGTTTTGCCAAACATTGCGTTTATGACAAATTTATAGAAGTCTTTTTCAAAATCGTTTTTAGCGTTTTGTCTTTTTTTCGTATTAAAGAGAACATACGATGACAACCATGCGCTTTGTTTAAACTGCATAATCCTATGAATCTTTGTAATTACCAGTCCGTGACGCAACGCTTGTTTCAAATTAACATAATGACAAATGTAATTCTTTTTTACTTCTAAAGTTGTCAATAATTTAGATTGTTTACTGCCTGGCGGACATTTAGTTTCCGGTAGAAATGGTAATTGATTATGATCATCATGCAAGTAGCTAGGATATGCAATATCCACTTCTAAAATATATCCTATGGGAGAGTCATCCGCTATAGCCAAAACATCAAACGTATTTATTTCTTTAGACCTTTTCCATTCAAAAGAGGCGTACGGCATGGGTTTTGTCATACTCCATCCGTACAAATTTGTTGCATCAATATACATTATATATGACAGAGGTTCGGCTATTTCAAAATCGTCTCCCAATAGGGGGTTATTGGCTTTGCCATATCTAGTAATACAAGAAGTTATCCCGCCTCTAATACCTTGTTCTATAAATAAAAATTTATCATAATCTGTAAATAAATCTAATTGAATTTGAGTGAATTTGAGCATTGCGTCAAACGTTAAACCTGGTAATGTAAAATAATAGGCACAATCTAAATCATAATTTGTTAAAGATAAATCTCTAAAATTTTCAAACACATCACACAACAACAATACGTCAGTTAAAAGATACAAATCGCTATATTCGCCCAAAGTTTTACACTTAAAATGTTGCCACACGTTTTGTGCGTGTTTGTATTCATCATCAGAGATATGGCTGGCTTCTAGCATATTATAAAAATCATTTTTTGTCGGCAATTCGGTTTCTTGCAATTTTTCCCAAGAATCTGTATAATTGTACGGATATACACCTTTTCTAGTCACAAAAGGTATATCGTGTACAGAAAAATGTTTTTTCGTATATTTAAATTTTTCATTTGGCAAATTATTAACTAATTTACTCAGATTTGTGCTCATAAATTTATATGTATCAATAAATCGTAATGCAATACCATTTTTAGTATTTTTCGAAAATGTAATATACTTCTCGTTTGTGTGTGGTATCACACGAATGTCATTTGTATCGCAACCCAATTGTCGGACAATGAAATGACTGTCATAACTAGAGCTGCCGTGTATAAATATAGGCAAGAATTTTTGTTGTTGCCTCAACAAATTGCACTTACTACATAAAACAGATCTGAATTTACCAGTAATATGACAATGATCTTTAACAGGACTATTAAATAGAGTAAACTGTTGGTTACAAGATTCACATTTATTGGCTGTTTCAAATCTATACTTTTCATCTTCACTTAATTTTCTCATTGATTTATTAGTTTTACATATTTCACCAATATTATTAGCAAGTTCAATAAGATACGACATAAATTGTTCTGCCGCTCCTAAACCTCTATACACATACGGTTTTTTAGGTAATTTGTCTAAAATTTCGTTCGGCAAAACCAAATCAACATCAATAACTAAATATACTGCAAATGACATTGGTTCGTGGATGTCGTTTAATTTGACACACTTGCTAATTTTTTTGTTTACCGGTTTCAACAGACACTCAAAATCTGCATAAACAACAAAAGGCACTCTGTATTTATAGTGATAATGTTTAAATTTCAAGATACTATCATCATGCGAAGGCATTTTTACCTTTACAGGTTTTGTTTTTTCACACACACTCAAATGATTGTTCAAATTTACATCTTTATTTTTTCCACTATAATGTACTAAACATCTTTTACAAAAAACCAATTTTTTTGTATGTTTATTGATTTGACTATTCATTAATCTTGAAAAATGTTTAATATAACAATAATGACTATTTCCCGACTGATTAGTTAACAATAATAAATCATAATGATTTTTCTTAATACTCTTACTGATTCTTAACGGATAAATATTGTTATTACCATCTTGACTTATTGCATAAACGTTTACACTGGTATTTACATTATGTTTTTCAAATTTTGAAATCTGACGCAAAGGCGTTGGAAAATCAATACCCTTAAGATTAAATATATTAGACAATTTAAAATAACGATTATTTACTATGTTCAAATGTTTGATATCTGTTTTTATATACGGGACTAAAAGTGACCATAAAAAGCATTTATTATCATAAAAATTTTGAGGGTTTATAATGGCCTTTTTATTTTTTATTGAATTAGGTAAAGGCAGATATGAGCTGGGAGCTAGCGGATTAAATTTACTAAATCGAAGTATAATTCGGGTAACCCTATCCAACGACCAACCGCTTCCTTTATCTATATATTCTTGCTCCTCGACACATATCTTACGAAATGAATTGTTTAAAATATTGTATAAATTGGAAGTCACAAATACAGGCACATTTTTTGTTTTGAAATACCTTAATTGTCTTTCTTGCGTCAACAGTTTTATGTAAGAAACTTCAACCACTATATTGAATTTCAACATATTATAAGTCCTAATCATAATGTTAATTAAACGGATCATTTTCGCTCTAGTGAATATTAACAATAGACAGACATCGCGTATGCTAGAAGTGTTATTTAGTAGGAATGTTTTTAAGTTTCCTCGGAACGCATGATCAGTTTCTACGAAATCGTCGTCATCATCAACATCCATTGGTGCAACGTTCCCTTCATGGTCCATAATTATGATAATAAACGCCTTTTATGACAAACTGTAATAGAAACAAATCCTAATTAAAAAAATTTCTTTTTTTATCTAACTTCACAATTTCGTTATTTACATGTTTAATTTTACTGATTCTTTCGGCAGCAGTACATATTGTCTCATCAATCTTCTTATACAATTCGTCGTCTGACGACTTGACCAGAAAATAAGCTTTCTTATATACCTTCGTCCAATACTGAGACTCGCTTACGCACTCTTTTAAATCGCGACAATCAGTTACTTCAACTTTTATAAGGAAACTGCCTTCCTCGCCTGGGGAAATTAATTTCCGTCTGCTGCCATTTTTTTGATATTGCACATATTGTTTAATAACTGTCGGTGCTCTTTTAATTTTTTTAAAAATATTTTCCAATTTTTCTTCGCACTCAGATTCTGAAGCGGCCTCCGAATCTGAACCGATATCGTCAATATTTGACGAAGGCATATTTTTTTTCAAAATTTTCTTGTTAGATTTTCGTTTTCTATTTTCACTATCATTATTACTAAAGTTTAGGTTTGGTAGTAAACCGGAATTATTTCCTTTAACCTCTTCCAAAGCAGGTCGTATACAGGCAAGAGCCCTCTGCACAATTTGTATAGAAAACTTAACAGGTATTTGAGCTAGGCCAACATTTCCACCCAATATTTCAATAATCTCTTCAATTGTTAATTCTTTGTCTAAATATTTAGGTATTTTATACTGCGAATTTACGGTAGAGTGGAAATGTTCATTAAGATTTATATAAATTTGCTTTAAATGTAAATATAATGAGGTGAACTCATTCTCTACAATCTTATTTTTTTGTATGTTAATAAAAATAGCGGCTACTCCTATTTCCCATTTACTAACGGACGTTAATCCTGCGAGGAATAAAGTTTCAATTAATGCTAAAAATGTTACTACATTTTTGTCATGTTGACCACCATCTGCAAGTACTTGCTCCTCGTGGGCCACTATTTCCAAATCGACATTGTCTGCTTGCGACGACGACGACGGTTGTGACGACATAACTATTAGGAAAAAAAAATATATTAATTGAGGCCAGTTGATCCAAAACCCTTATCTCCCCTTTCCGTAGTTTCATCTAAATTAATTATTTCAATTAATTTGGGATAAGCACACATCTCACAAATTAGTTGGGCCACTTTATCACCCCGTTTTATAAAAACATCTTTATTTGAATGATTAAATAACAGAACTTTAAGACCACCCGTAAAATCTTTGTCAATTACCCCTGCACCCACATCTAGAAAATATGTCAATGCGAGCCCAGAACGAGGCGCTATGCGACCATAACATTGGGGGGGTATTTTAATGGCTACATCTGTGTTTACTAGACACTTTCCAAATTTAGGCACTACGTAATCATAAGCACTTCTGAGGTCAAAACCGGCTGCATTTACAGTTGCCTTTTCAGGAGCATAAGCATTTTCGGTCAATTTTGTGTACCCTAATTCCATACTGAAATGATATGAAACAAATTATAATTAATATTTAAAAGCAAATGTAGAAAAAACATTTTTTGACAACTTTTTAGAGAACAAATATTCAAATACTATTTATTAAGATTTTTTTTGACAATTATAACAATGTCAACGAATTACAAAAAGCTCTGATTAAATGAGACTTTATTTTAGAGTCAAATTTCTATACCCTAATTCCCTAATGAAATAATATTTACCTACAAAATGATATGAAACAAATTACAATTATTATTTAAAAGCAAATGTAGGAAAAACATTTTTTTTTTGACAACAATGTTAACGAAATGACAATTATAGCTCTGATTAAATGAGACTTTATTTTACAGACAAATTTCTAAACCCTAATGAAATATTTAGAAAACACTACGAATTACAAAAAGCTCTGATTAAATGAGACTTTATGATATGAAACAAATTATAATTAATATTTAAAAGCAAATGTAGGAAAAACATTTTTTGACAACTTTTTAGAGAACAAATATTCAAATACTATTTATTAAGATTTTTTTTGACAATTATAACAATGTCAACGAATTACAAAAAGCTCTGATTAAATGAGACTTTATTTTAGAGTCAAATTTCTATACCCTAATTCCCTAATGAAATAATATTTACCTACAAAATGATATGAAACAAATTACAATTATTATTTAAAAGCAAATGTAGGAAAAACATTTTTTTTTTGACAACAATGTTAACGAAATGACAATTATAGCTCTGATTAAATGAGACTTTATTTTACAGACAAATTTCTAAACCCTAATGAAATATTTAGAAAACACTACGAATTACAAAAAGCTCTGATTAAATGAGACTTTATGATATGAAACAAATTATAATTAATATTTAAAAGCAAATGTAGGAAAAACATTTTTTGACAACTTTTTAGAGAACAAATATTCAAATACTATACTATTTATTAAGACTTTATTATTTTTTTGACAATTATAACAATGCCAACGAATTACAAAAAGCTCTGATTAAATGAGACTTTATTTTAGAGTCAAATTTCTATACCCTAATTCCCTAATGAAATAATATTTACCTACAAAATGATATGAAACAAATTACAATTATTATTTAAAAGCAAATGTAGGAAAAACATTTTTTTTACAACAATGTTAACGAAATGACAATTATAGCTCTGATTAAATGAGACTTTATTTTACAGACAAATTTCTAAACCCTAATGAAATATTTACCTGACTCGCGGCGTCGTTCAACGAACTGACAAAATATAACGAAATAATTCGTGATAACCAAATTTCAGTCGTTCAACGAACTGACAAAAAATAACAAAATTTCTCTCTTGACTCTGAAAGCATTCATATTTATTACACACCCAGCGCAATTACTTTGAATGAGTTCCGCGTATCGAATGACGGACAATTATGCAATTGTTTACATTACTAAAGGTCAAGGTCAATTTACGTATTACACAACGCGATAGACTTGTCTGAACCAGAGAACTGAGAGGGGGGAGAGCTGGAGCTCCCCGCCAAGGAAGGGGCAACGTGATGACGTAATTTACGTACACCCGGCAGAACCGGCTGCGTACGCCCGGTAGGCCCAGCAAACCCCTTACTACTTGCCATCCACTACGGGATGAAAAAAATTATTTCATTAGTTGAATAAGAAAGTATTTTTAGTAAAAAGACAGTCTTCATGATGGGCGAGTATCTCTGATGAATTCATCTAAACTCAATAATTCAGTGAATAGTCTAAGCTATAACTAATCTATCTGAACTGTTGTAAATATAGTGTTAGTAAATAGTTATAATTTTAACCGTATTCTAGAAGTGTACATTTTATATTAGCTATACTCACTGACGATGACTTTGCCATCTCAACTCACTGAAGAGGTAATTATTGTGGGTTGGTGTTCGTTAGTACAGCCTCGTCTTATCTGAACTTCCCTTAACCGAAACCCGGGTTAAATAGGCCAAATAGGTCTGTTCCGTGATTTTTAGGAGGAGCGGGGAGGATTAAACGTGGGGGAGGAGCGGGAGGTTGTTTAGTTAGAAAATACAACTACTGTGATTTTTTACAGTAGTACAGGTTTTATGCGGTTTTACTTGAAGTAATATACATTAGGATACTTAGAATGGCTCATCCGAAATGGTTCCGCCCCCATTATTTCGGATAAACGGGAGTTTTGTTGTATTTATTTATTACGTTCTGTCTCTGTAATTCTCCGCAATGGTGGCAACACCTGATTAGACCATAGAATAGTTTTAAAGCGCGAGATATTTTTCAATCATTGTAAGAACTTGAGGGGTATTTAGCAATAAGATGAACATATGATGTTAGTGTTTTATTTTAGATTGTACGCGAGAACAGGGTGGTAACGGGTAAGGATATTTAGATCCTGTTTCTTGGATAATTTTAGGATGACAATCAGGAGCGTAGCCAGGGCAATGGTTTGGAGGGGACACAACTCGAAGTGTCAGGTGGCGGAACTCCCCTGAGGATATTTTAAATATCTTTATCTCTAGAAATCTTAGATAATGCTATTTTGGCACTTAAAATTACAGAATTGTTGTGATATCGGGAAGCTGTTTTGCTAAAAACTTGCGCTGTTTTATAGGTTAATGATTTTTGCTAATATTATTAGGTTTGGGGGGCAATTGCTCCCCTGGTTAAGCTACTGAAGACAATTACTTGTTACAGCTTAATCACAATGACTAAAAAAGGTTTAGCTTTTTGTACACACTTTAAGAAATATAGCCTACTTCTATACGAGCGTTTAAAACCATTACATAGATGTGCATTAAAAAGCTGTTGATCCGCATTTAAGTTTATTTTTAATAATTATTTTCTATTCAAAGACTGCTGAGATGAATGTCTACCCGCTTACAGGTTCTTAGTCTCGACCCATCTTCGAAATTACCACTTTTGACACAACCTTTTCTAAAACTCTTGAATAACAGGGTCATTTCAGTGAGCAAAGTACACATTTACTTATTAAAATAAAACATTACATTAAATTGTATGTTGGTCAATTACAAATTACTTTTTGTTTTGATTTATAAATCAATATACATTATTTTGTAATTTATTTTGTACTAAGTAAAATGTTAGTTAATAGCAGAGGCGGACGGCGAAAATGAAATTTATCCGTTGTATTTCGTGAAAAAAATTGGCTGATGTTTAAATTTATAGCGTTTTCTTTTCTTATCTGAAGTAGTAAGTTTCTTGTTTTACTTGAAGTAAGTCCATCGTCCTTCACAACGTAAAACATTTGCACTGCCCATTACAGTCATTTTTTATGTTTTCATCAAGAAAGTGTTTATTCTTGAAGTTTAGATAACGTGTTAGTTTCCACTGAGGGTACAGACACATTCAAAACTAATTTCAGTTATGTCAATGATTTACTGAATCTTTTCAGTAAAATTAATAATAACAATAAAAGCTAATAAATTACCGGCAATTACTAGAGTCGTGCGCCGAATAAAGAGAAAATTTTTCTTGGGTAAGCTTTACTTTATCAATACATTAAACACTAAAAACTATGTTAGTCATTTAAAAATTACTTTTTCTTTTGATTTCTAAATCTATATACATTATTTTGTAAATTATTTTATTCTAAGTAAAATGTTAGTTAATACCAGTGATGGACGGCGAAAGTGAATTTTATCCGTTGTATTTCGTGAATAAATGGGGCTGATGTTTTAATTTATACGGTTTGGTTTTCTTATTTGAAGTAGTAAATTTCTTTTCTTACTTGAAGTAAATCTATCGTCTTTTATAACGTAAAATTTGTGGATGTTGTAAATGTTGTAAATTGTGAAGAACCTATACTTCCCATGCTCCTTCGCGTCAATAACTTAAATTTAAGCCATCTCCAGCTCTTTACGAACCTCCAAGCTCCCACAATCTTCCTCTCATAATTCAGCTTATGAAATTATATATGAAGATGTTTACACTCGTGAATCATTGTTGGACGGTAACTTCTACACCCTGGCGCTCGCGGCGTGGTGACAAAATATAAAAATATGTGACTTGTTTTGTATTTGATACCATCGTCTACGACTGTTCTAAACACTTTTCACTACAAATGTCTTAAGGCGAATTTAGACTCTTCTTCTCTGAACTTTCTTATTCGAAGATGTTGTTACGATAACCCTATAGAATGTTTTATAATACCGTCGTATCTTTTCTGAGAGAACACTCATAAACTCTTAGCAACCATATGCATTTAGAGGAATCTGTATAGATAAGCGTTTAAATTGGAAATAAAAAGCGGTCGCTACATTGACGGAATTCCCCTCAAATACTTAAACTTAAATTGTACATCACACGCAATATAATTGAAGTTATAATACTTATTATCAAGTAATTTATGGTTAGCCTAACCACTCCCTTTGATGTGGAAAATGTTCTTACATATGAATATTAAATTTGACGCGAATATTAAAAAAAGAAGTCCTTAATTTTATTTAATGTACAGAATGCAAAACTATCACATGTTACAATTTGTAGATGTATCAATTGAAAAATCATTTGTACTAAAAGTATGAAATAGTGGTGTGCGTAAAACTATCAAGTGTGATGCATTTTAATTCCATTCAATTTAGATTAAATAAAACGAATAAATAATTTAGATAAATTAAACGACACGAAGTTACAATAAATTTGTTTATTCTGATTTAGCTGCCACCAGAGTCTTCGAAATTCTTCTTGCTTTGACGTCGGCCTAGGATCGGCACCCTTTCGGCCTTATCATCAAAATTGATGAGATGTAACCAACCCGCGACCATGCACCGCACACGTACATCCTGGGGAACGGAACTACGCCGTTTGCAAAATGGGTTAGAGGCAAACAATAACGGAAGATTTTAACAAACTTGAGTACAACAAAACTGAAGTTACTGAAGTTTAACAGCATTCAAAGACTATACTTCCATAAATTCTTACGTGATGTAAGACATTGACAGAAAGATTTCCTCCTGGGATGTGCGGAAGAAGACGGACAAAGCAACAGTGAAACACAATTTTAGAGAATAAAAGGTGAGCCGACCACTAAAAGAGGGCCGACCAGGCAGACAAATCCAGTAAAACATCAAACCAGAATTTCAAAATGACAGTAAAGATTTCAATAAGAGTAAATGAAACAGAGCCTTAAAATGCAAAAAGAATCATCAATAGAACACGTCGACATTTTTGTAACAAGTAATATAACTTTCATTTTGTATTATGGCCGTGTTGACTTTTTTTGTCTAATGCATTATTCTAAGTATATACATAAATATATATACATTTAAATTTAAAAATATAAAATTTTAAACTTTATAAAAAAACAGGACTTAACTACAAACATCATGCCATATCCATATATCTAATAACTAGAATGTCTAAAGGAAAATCATTCTAAAGAAGGGACAATTTTGTTAATTTGGAAGAGAAGTAGAATACAAACAGTGAAAGGAAGTGAAAATGCATCTAGGAGGACCATTTCCATTGGAAAATACCAGCAAGAATACATCGTATGATAGGTCACCCAGTATCTTAACAATTTTGTGATTGGAGGAAGTCTCAGCAGCTGAGGAGGGGTGGCCAGAGAGGGAAGCCGAAGACGACGAAGGCTGTTTTAGGGTGGTATGACTAGTTAACCCGGACAGTCATTTCAAACTCCGCTTTTTAAATTAAAGTGTAGAAGAATCATTAGGACCATGTTCGTTTGTAGTGGTAGCCTGGTATCCTAATATGTGAGTATCCCAACCCTTTCATGGATTTTACTCTCTAAATGGGGTCTTTTTAACAGAACTTTTGTTGTGTTTTCTAAGTATTGAAATTTGTATTTCAGATGTAGAAGCAGAACAGTGACTAATTTACAAGTTACCAAGATTAAATTTTAATTTTTAAAATCGTCGGGTCAAGAAAATTTTAAAGAAATCCAAATTCTAAAATTTAGGTCTAAAGTAGAAAATAAATTGACATAGATAAAAAAAACATAAAGATAGTGAAATTATTAGCTTGTAATAAATAAGAACTTTCGAACTTTAAAAACTAAATTTGCGGTAACACGTAAAACGGTAAAGCAAAGAATGGAGGCAGAAGAGTGATAACCAACTAAAAATAATACAGAGGGAAGGACTCAATCAGATCACAAAGTAGATCGGCCAAAACAAACTTGGAGAGTCTGTTACAAACTAGTACCAAGATTTACAAGGATGCTGGAACCTGCTGGAGTTACAAAAGGTTAGAGCTTTCTTCTTTCTTTCAAATAAGTAAACAGAATAATTTTTGGGGTTAAAATTGAAAATAAAGTAATTTATTTTGAAGTAAATTTTCATGGAAATGTCATGTTTTTGAGTATAGTGGATTTATCTTGTTGGAACGAATAAACCCTGAAGACAAATGGGACGTCATACTTGTTTACGTCATAAAACCAAGATGGCAGTATTAAACTTGTCAGATGCAAACAAACGTTTAGAAATAATCAAAATTTGAAATCATCACTTCAACCTTGAATAAAGATAATTTTAAATTATTACAGAAATTGTAACGTGTACAAATATTTGTAAAATGTTGCAAATTAAGAAGTAAATAGATAAAGGGTGCTTTAAAAAAAATGTGAGGAATACAAGAGGAACCTAAACATATATAATTGTGCTACTTCTAGGGAGCTTAACTGATGGAAATTTGTCTAAAAGACGTTATCAATTTTTCAATGAAATTTTGTTGTTTTGTAGAAAAGAGAGATGAATTAAGTTTACAAAATTACTAAAGAGTTTAAAATATTTTATTTGTACATTTTTCACAAGAATTTTTCACTAGAATTACTGGACATGGGTGACCTGGCTCCCATTGATGACATTGTCATTTCATTTACGAAAACTGTTATGAATGTCGCCGGAAAGGCAATTCCGAAAACCTCATCCAAACCACGACGACCACCTGTTCCGTGGTGGAATGATGAATCCTTCATGTATGAAGAAAATCTTTGAACAACTTCAAAAGATATCCAAAGAGTGAAAACCGGGAAAAATATGAAATCTTCGGCAATACTTAGGCAATGTAAACGAGAATAATGGTCACAGTAAGGTGGCACAAGTACAAGAACTACAGCTCCATCTACATGGATGAAATTACGATACGTCTGTGGCACTTCCATTCCGATGCCTGTCTGTGTTTCCCTTTTCTTCCTTTTTTCTTCCCTCTTTTTCCACCCCTTACTGTTTCTTTATCTCTCCTCAATTCTTCGTTTTCTCTCTTTTTTTCTCTGTATTTCCGTCTCTGTCTTGCCCTTCAATGCTTCTTTCTGCTACCCTGTCTCTCTCTCTCCCTCTCTCTCACTTTCACTCGAATATCGGTGTTTAATATTATCTTCATCATAAGGATGAAGATGGCTCTTCCAATTCAATAATAATAAAATAATCGAATTGGAAATTTTGTTGTAAATAAAGAAATGTGCACAGGTTGACAAATATTTAGTTTGATTAGTTGGAATACGTGAAAAGCATGTAGAGCGTTGCGACGGCATCGCTTTTTAGAGGTATTGGAGAGGAAATAGCCTGCAACGCTGAAGTAGAAAGAAAGACCAATTTATTTGTATCGGTGCTAGTTGAAAGCCTTCCTAAGGCACAACAAATGGCTGAAACGCCTTTAAAGTGGTAAACCATCTGGAATGGTTGATGAAGGTTGTATTGAATCCAGCTCCGCTCTACCGTGGTAGATCCGTCCTTGTAAATGCGGGTCCATTTGACGTCAGGGTAGTTGTTAACCAGTATGACATTTCAAAAAAATTCCGTAATAACTAAATTATTATGTAATTATAAAACTTACACAAGCATTTATATCACTGTAACCAATTAAAAAACGTACAACAATTACGCATACATTACATTTACATTACCATGGTTTAATGAAGACATATTGAGTAATATTTTGTTAGACTAAAAGCAAAAATATGAAGCACAAAATCTTTTAGAGTCTTTGCAAGTGTTATTGAAATTATATATCAGTATTTTAGTTATAACAAAATACATCCCAGACACCTAGACTGTATATGACGACAATCACAAATAAACCATTGGGAAAGTCAGGGTAGGGCTAAAAACTAATAGGTATACTTGATGTCGACATTTACTCGCGCGAAGTCCACATAACTAGATACCTTATGTAGGCCTAAGCTTTGGTTAAACGGTACGTTTTCAGGCTCGGTACGGTTTCCACATTCTTGATGGAAATGTAGATATTGTACATATTATTATACATAAAACATCATCGCAGTATTAAATTATTAAAACTAAATAAATGTCACAGAAAATTACTTCAAAATTAGTTGATGTATATTTTTCTACCATTGGCCAAAGTATTTGAATGGCTTCAGTTTACTTTATCTAGTTCACTTTATTATATTTACAAATGATAATTGGGGAAGGGATTGATATCAGTTTAGTAGTTAGTATTTTTCTTGGTAATGTTAGTTTTAAAGCTTTTTGTTTCTGACAGTTCTGATACTTCTTTAGGTGTGAGAATAGAGGAACTTAATTACAGATAGAAATCGTATTTCCCTAATACGCACAATCGTGAATCTTAATCACTTTGGTTTCGCAGATTCTCATGTCATTCACTTGAAGGGCGAATATAAAAGAGTAAATACAAAAGTAAATGCTGAAATAGGATGGCTATTCTCTATATAGGGCAGGTTTAAAACTGATAAACGTTGGATATAAGAAAGACATGTTTTCAGAGATAATACTCTGCCCCTCATTCTATGGTTCTTCCATTGCTTTATGTTCTATATTCAAACACTCTACTAATCGATTTAAAAGCTATTTGAAATTCGGAGGATTAAAAATGTTTAATCTGTATGATAAGAGTTATTCTTTTAAAAATACCTCATATTAGTTATAAGTATTATATACATTTATGTTGGAGCTCCCGAGGGATTTAAAAGAACCCAAAGCCTATGAATCCGTGCAGACGTAGGACCATCCAGTGGCAGAGTAGTTGTTAGTCAGCATTTATAATGCAGATGTCCATCAGTCACTTCGATTATATATTGGATGATGTCGGGCAGAACCAGAATCACTTGAATATGAGGAGCTCCCGAGGGATTTAAGGGAAACGTATGGCCTATGCCTCACCCTAATTGATGAGCATCTTCGTGAGAACCAGGTCTGTAGTGGTTTATTTTTGAATATTAAGACGGACATTGGCAATGTGCTACGTTCTTCAAAAGTGTTTGACCCTACGAAAATTCAATAATAACTAAATAAGTAAATATAAAAGGTAAAAATATTTATTTTACAGTAGTTAATTAAATCGTACAACAATTAAACAAACGCTGTATTTATATTACCTAAGGACATTTTGAATCATTTTTTTATCACACACTTTTTAATCTGGTCCTATTAGTATAATACGTATTTTATCGCTAAAACATGAAATCCGTTAATTCAAACACTTCCTGTGTAAGTTATTGTAAGTTATACACATAACTTCTCATATGTATGTCGGGTTTTTACTCTCTAATGTATATTAATGACATTATCCTCGGGTTTATTTCAAAATGCATACTTATATTTAATTTTACTTATACACAATGCCCTTTGCTGTTTACGTAGTATGTATGGGAACATTTAACCTTAGGCTGGGTTAGCTCCTCCAATAGAGAAGCATGTTTGGTTTTTTATCAGACCTCTTTTAACTCTTAAAATATCTCTTGAAACTTTTTTTAAAATTTATCCTTTATTATTTTTACCAAGATATTTGAAATATCTTTTTATTTAAAAAATAATAACTTAACAAGACGTGTATAAATCACAGAAGGCTATCAAGACGCCTGATTAATTCAGTTGTTAAAGTTTTAATAGCTAACGCTACCTAACATTGCATGGAAAATTGTTTAAATCTTATTAGTTCATTTGCTAACACTGATTTGATTTGTAGATAGCAACACCATTATCCTCTTTTTTACAGTAATATGATACTGTCCGAAAACGTTATTTCTATACAACAGAAAAGTTATGACTTTCCCATAATTTCATTAAAGGCTTATTCATTAAAGTCTGCAATTGTTACGATTGCAAAAGTTACTGATATTATTCTGCAATTTAACTTCAGACAAAGAATTTTTTTTAACTTTATTACATTTGAAATTTAGCTTTAATTATTTTAATACCTAAAACCCCTTAATATTATAATATTTAATTGTAACATATAGTTAAAAGTAGTGTGTTTGAGTGTTAGATATGTTATGTATGACGGTATCAGTAGTTGTTGGTTGTCTGTATATTTTGAAATTGTATTTGGGAATAGCAAAGACCAGGAATTTTGTTTTATAGTTGTCAAAATCTTATTGCTGTTCATGACCAGCTGGTTGTTAAATACTTATAACACTTTTGCTATTACTTGCGACCGGACGTTTATTTAATTAAAGGTTGTTAAATTGTTAACTTACATCATCTATGGCTTGTTGTAATCATCTTGTATTCACTGATTGAACTAAGCTCTGTAAGATCCGGTTATTTATGAGAAGGTAGTTGTTTTTAATGGTGGAGCAACGAGAGAGTGGTTAACAATGGTTTTCAGTCTATATAATGAGAAAAATCTCAAAATAATACAGGAACACAAGAAGTTTGCATAAAAAATTAAATAAATGAAATAAAACAACATGATTATTTGTTGCATTATTATTTAATAATTACCTTGGTTTTCAAACAAAGTTTAAAAAAATTTTAACCAAATTAAAATATAAAAAGAAATCAAATTAACAATATTCACCTAACCACAATATAAAACCATAACCAAAAATATTGAAAAAACAAAATTTACACTTATCATACAGAAACAATGGAATAATTATAAACTACAAAGAGAAAATACCGGAATACTTGCAGTGACATCTGCAAAGTCAAAATTACAAGCTTCAACAAATATTATATTGCACAAACAGAAAAGAAATAAACCAAAATAATCTACACACTGATAAACTTTACAAATTATCGATAATTGCCTAATATTCTATTAATCCTGCTACCTTCTAAATATTCCATCTTATTAGTCAGTTCTACAACTATTAGTAGCTTATACATTGATCTCCTCTCCAGCAATGCCGTAGCTCCACCCACCAGCTGTTCTAAGGGTTTCGGTCCTGACCCGATACTTTGTAGGGGTACCTAAATAGACTGATAGAGTAGTTTAGTATAACGAAGTGAGATTATTCATAGGTAGTTCGTTCGTACTGGATATTATTAGCAGGAAGTTGTTATAATGATGCATTTGCTCTATATTGTCTCCTGTCACATGTTGGGAGTAAAACAGCAGAATACGATGTAAAATCGCTTTAAATTCAATAAAAATAAAATAACCTGTAAATTTTCGCTGTAAATAAATAAAATGCGCAAATGTACACACAAATGTCCAAGAAACATTCAGTTGGATTATATTGAATGAGTGAATAGCATATGGAAGAGTGGGTCAGCAAAGTGAGAGGCGGTAATACTGTAAGAACTCTATTCATAAAGACTAGACAAGAATAAATACAGTAAAAACTAAATATATGCTCTGGGCTTGCTTGTCAGGTACAACTATTTGTTTATACAGGCGACCTTTCAATATCGGATGCATTAACGTACACCGAAATTTCTTATAATTATAAAACTTTTCATAAAACACTAAAATGTGTAACGTCAGAAGAAAAAAAATAGAAAACAATATTAATAACGTAGCAGTTACAAACTGTTACATATTTAACTGTTACATATTTAACTGTTACAACAGCATGAAACACCCTAACCACTACTGCAGTTACACTCAGTGTAAAACTTTTTTTTTGACGTTAACCAATTTAGTGTTTTATGAAATGTTTTATAATTATACATAAATTCGCTGTACGAAAACGTACCCGTTATTGCAAGGTTGCCTGTATAAATAAATAGTTGTACCTGACTCGCAAATCCAGAGCATTTATTTAACAATAATCTCTGCGAGTGTAAACATTATTAGAGACTAAACTTATGTTCGAGGGGGTCCATTTGGATCTGGAGATAGACAAGGCCTGTCTCTAGATCTTACCGTCAGCTCCTATCTACTGCCATCTTGAGAAAGGTTACAACCAGCTCTAGCATGCTTGTCTGCACGCTCGTTGTAGTCAAAGCCTGACTGTCCAGATACCCATTATCCAGGGAACCCTTTATTTCTGGTTAAAATTTGGAGTATGGGTTCTTTGCACCTGACAATACATCACTTTTTGTGGTAATGTAGAGGATATAGCATGAAATGCTGAGGATAAAAGAAAGACCACCACAGCTGTAGCGGTTCAACTCGAAAGCCTTTCAGTGGCATGAAAAATGGTTGCCACTTTGTGTTCAATGTGATTTCCCTGTAAACCACTGGACCGACTTTCGAACTGGACTTTCCCAAGGCAAATCCGTCCGTGTAAACGTGGGACCATCCAGTGGCATGGTAGTTTTTAGTCAGCACTTATAATTCATAAGCCCATCAGTTACTGCGGTTTTATGTTGGATGACGCTGGGTAGAACCAGATTCACAGTGAATATAAGGAGCTCCCGAATGATTTGAGGGGAAGGTAAAGCCTATCCCTCACCCTAAATGATAAGCTTCTCCGGGAGAAGCATGTCTGTACTGGTTTAATTTGAATAATAAGACGGGCATTGGCAATGCACTATGTTTTTCAAAAGTTTTCGACCCTATAAAATTTCAATATTAACTAGATATGTAAATATAAAACGTAAACAATATTTATATTACAGTAGGTAATTAAATCGTACAACAATTAAAACAATAGCTGAATTTATATTACCGTATAAACAATAAAAATATACGAAAAACATGAATGAATACATGACATGAACTGTTGAAAATCTAAAACGTCACACAGGTGTTTGTGGTTGTAAGTAGAAACGTTGCTATGAGAACCTTTCTTGATGAGGATCCAGTTTGTATGGTGCGGCAAAAACAGGGAACACGCAACAGGCTGTCACATTTTACACACTTCATGCTGCATTTTTTTGAGCAAAGGCGGCAGTAAAGTTGCTTATTTCTTCGAGCTACCTCGTCATGTAATGTTCTACTCCATCAAAACGTACATCAATTATCTTGCTGGCCCTCCCTCTCGCAGAAACTACTCGCTTATTAGATTCCAAAACGGAATCCTCCGAAACCCCAAATGGTCAAATTTTACCCCATCTTTCCTGTATATTTGGAAAACATTTTTCTCTGCCAAATCTAGCATATGAGCTATCAATGGGAAATACCACTTCTTTCCTCTGATTGATGTGCGGTACAAAGAAATATTTTGATCCGCTCGGTAAATTCCACCCATTCCATTGTTGTAAGCTTGATATAGCTTTGACTGGGATACAGTAATCTTCTTCATTTCCCTGCGAGAAAATCGAACTACTGACTTCAGTGGGTTTACCGTATCCAAGTTTGTGGCAGCTGTTACCACGTTATTGTCATGCCATCTGACGGAAGGTGAAAGAGAGTTGGGCAATCTTCTGCTGCTCAATTGGCATATGTGATGTCATCATTATCATTGACGGGGGTAATGCTAAGATATCAAAGCTATTAATGTTGTCATTATCATCATTTTCCTCAAGCAGTTGTATCAGCTCATGCAGAGACAATGTTTTCTAAAAGGGGCAAAAAACAATGTTATTGGATTATCCTGAAGTCCTCATTAGAGGATACATAACATAGTATGGTAATAATTTAGTCTGGAGGCAAGATATCTAACTGATTTATAACCAAACATGTAACTCCATATTTCAACATTTGCGTCAAAGCCTTTTTTGAAAAATTTAAAAGTTATTGTGTCTACAATACTTACCCTTCAACAACAATTTCCGTCAGTTGAGACATCAGAAAAAAGTAGCTTCACTTATTGATACACAAAAAATACACTGTTGGCGCATTAGTAACCTTTACTGTAAGTAACCACACGCGACAAAATAACGTCAAATATGGCCACTAGATGTCTTAAGAGGCGCTCACATCGCGCATCCTCTCATGAGGACGTCAGGAAAATCTGGGTTGCACCAAAACATTATAAAAACGATTTTTTTAATTTTATTTACAAACCTTTTTATTTAATTTAGAATAACTTTAAGTTGAAATGATTAAAAAATTAGGCTTAACAAATATCAGTTGACGTACATTCAGTTGTAGTGGAGGCAACTGTTCTGTTCTAAAGTTCGCTACCTACTGACTTAACTATGGTCCGAGGGCGCTTCAGTTCACATAACCAGCATCAACAAAATTAAACATGGGTCATCTTAATAGTAGCTGAATCCACAATACTTACTTATATAACTTATATATATATATATATATATATATATATATATATACATATCGCATGTTTCCAGTCAGTGGCTGCCAGTCAGCCTGACAAGAGTAACAATAATGCCTTGTTCACTGTTATTCTGACACAAATATGTAGAGGGCGCAGCAAGAGATATTCTTAGGAAGTGAAGCATCTATTCTAATAGAAAATAATATCCTTTCAAAATTTAAAGAATTTATAAAAATAAATCAATATTAGTAAACATGTAAATATTATTAATAATATTAGTATCATTTATGCCGGCTAAAACCGTACAACAATCAAGAATAAACCTCATTTATATAGCCATGGTTACGTAATGCCATTTATCATTATGTTTTGTTGGAATAAGAACAAAGAATATGAAACTTAATAACGTTTGGAAACGTTGTGAGTATATGTTAACTTAATTGGCGAAATCTTAACTTACAACAAAATCATTCCTATCCTACCGCCTGTGTGTATCTAGTACGAATACCCATGGTGGAAGTAAGGGTAGGTTATCTGTGATTATCGACACGTACAATTGCTAAGGACAGCCTAACTAGAACCTTATGTAGGTCTATGTTTCGGGTAAATCTTTGGATGTTCCCACCTTATCGCCGGAAATGTAGCTGGAGTTTTGATCAATAAAACTAAATAATGCATTTTGTTTCAGTTTTTAAAGTAAGGTTGACAACTGTTTGCTCTAGTTTTAGTTTAGTAATTAAGGCATGTAAGCTATTTAACATCCATTAGCAAATGCCTTTGAATCAATGCACTTGGGCTATCTCACCTTGTGTCCCTCCCCATGTAGAACCGGGTTTCCCTCCGTCATATTTACCTCCTACCTCCCAACAATTGAAGACATGTAAGCTCTTTATCATCCATTAGCCAAAGCCTTTGTATCGATGCACTTGGGCTATCTCCCTTCCCATGTAGAACCGGGTTTCCCTCCGTCACAGTTGCCTCTTACCTCCCAACATTTCCTTCCCCCCTTATTATTCTTATATTCCTCCCTTTATCCATTCCTTTTAACTGCTTTGTTCCCTTTCATTGGTTCCAGGCAATGCACGTCAAGCCTAAAAGTATGTAAAAGTTGAATATAAGGATATATTTCAAACATTTAGTTTAGATTTTAATCCTAAAGTAAAATGTTTTACAGATAATGCTCATACAAACATAGACCCTAATTAGATGGCTTGGAAATTTTTTAAGAATATTTAAAAGCATTTTATATTTTCCTTTAAATTTATTTTTTTAGTAAAATTTGTGGTGAATTTAGAACAACTTTTTACCAATACAGATTTTATCTAGAAGATTATTTTCTAGCATAAAAAGTAGTTAAATTTAGAACGCCATAATTTATGTGACTTTTAGTTTGGTAGTTATGTTTCAGGGCGATAGGAACTGCCTGTTTCATATTTAGAACATTTTTTGCTGCTTTTTCTTGGTTTTCTGCATTGAGCTCATGACTCATTTCCCAAACTGTACCATCGCTTACCACTTCCCTACAATTGACGCTTCATTGTCTCTTACCACTCAACATTTTTCCACCAGCATTTACAACTAGACTATAGCTTTGTTTAGGAAATAATCCAGAGTATCCATAAAGCATTTATAATTTCTCTTTCACCAAATATACTTCTCGCTACATACTTCTCGACAAATATTCCTTACAGGTCTCTTTATACACGTTTTTACAAATACTTATTTTGTCTCATATTCTGGAATGAGTGCCTCTGTCCCAGTACATTTTCTTAATATGAAATAGACTTTCTCTGTCTGTATTAACCGCTTCTTCCTTCTCTCCACTTTTTTTTCAACGCCTTTAATGTTTCTTTCTCTTTCCTCAATTTCTCGCTTTCGAAACGGTAAAAGTTGAAAGCCTTTCTGATGCATGACAAATGGCAGAAACTTCGCTTTTAAAGTAGTAAGCCTTCTGGGAACAAGACTTCGACGAAGGTTTTACAGAATCAAGCTCTGCTGCTCTCTGCCGCGATAGATCCGTCCTTGTAAATGTGGGTCCATTCCACGTCAGGGTAGTTGTTAGACAGTATTTCTAATATAGTTGAATTTAAGAGACAGTGCAGTGTTCTGCCGACGTACAACTAAACATACACTACATTTACATTACCATGGTTTACTAAAGACATATTGAGTCATATTTTGTTAGACTAAAAGCAAAAATATGAAGCATAAAATCATTTGGAGTCTTAGTAGGTTTTAATCAAATTAATTACCAGTATTTTAGTTATAACAAAATATATCCCAGACTCCTAGAGGGCAATCACAAATAAACCATTAGGAAAGTCAGGTAGCCTAAAGACTACTAGGTATACTTGATGTCGATATTTACTCGCCCGATGGTCCGCATATCTACCTTATGTAGGCCTAAGCTTTGGTTAAACGGTACGTTTCCAAGGTTTCCACATTCTTGATGGAAATGTACATATCGAACTTATTATTATACATAAAAAAACATCGCAGTATTAAATTATTACAACTAAATAAATATCACAGCAAATTACTTAAGAATTAGTAGATGTCGTGTATTTTTTACCATTGGTACAAGTATTTGAATCGGTTTACTTTATCTAGCTCACTTTATTATATGTACAAATGGCAATTGGTGGAGGGTATTGATATCCGTTTAGTAGTTAGTATTTTTCTTGGTAATGTCAGCTTTAAAGCTTTCTATTCTGATACTTCTTTAGGTGTGAGGATAGAGGAACCTAATTACAGATAGAAATCGTAATTTCCCTAATACGCACCATTCTGAATTTAAATCAGTTCGGTTTCGCAGATTCTTTTGTCATTTACTTGAAGGGCGAATATAAAAGATTAAATCCAATAGTAAATGCTTAAATAGGTTGGTTATTCTATATATAAGGCTAGTTTAAAACTGGTAATCGTTGGATATGAGAAAGAAATTGTTATACATTTTGGTTATTTCTTAGTCCTAAAATACATGATTTCAGAGCTAATACTCTGCCTCTCATTCTATGGTTCCTCCATTGCTTTATGTTTTATATTCAAACACTCTACTTTTCGATTTAAAAGCTATCCGAATTTCGGAGGATTTAAAATGGACTTTCTGTATGGTAGGAGTTATTCTTTTAAAATTACCTCATATTAGTTATATTTAATATTTACATTTTAATTCAGTATAATTTTGTTTGATATCTTGATACCTCGTAATGTCAAGTTAAATGAAAAATAATAATTTGTGTGTATGGGTGTGTTAAGAATGGCACAAGTGTTATTGTATAACTAGTAAAACTCTAACTTTAATACAAGGTTTTCTTATCTTTTTCCAGTCACGTGCTGCTTCGGTACAAAGAAGAGGAAGGAAAGGAAGGTAATTACTTTTAGGCTGTTTTAACTTTACCTTGAAATAAAGTAATTTAGTAGTTTTATTAAAATCCACTAATTTAATTAAATAGTTTTACGGCTTGATCCTAACCCGTATATTTCTTCAGTTGCCAATATTTGCTGGGTTTATGCTAAATATTGGGATCCTCATCCTATGCGTGTTCTTTTGATAATATTTAAATATTATAGCGTCAAATTAAGGCTGCCAGTTTTAGAATTTTCATTATGTGGTTCATGTAAGTCTCCCCCTTTAATTCTACTACTACCGTATTATATTTCAAGGGAAAATACACGAAGTTTAATGATCTATAGATCCAAAGTATTAAAGTTACTGTATAAATAATATGATAATTGAGACATTGGTTTTAAGCCATTAGTACACTCATGCCTTAAATAAGAAGCCTTCCGCAAGGTTTAAACTCGCGCATCTTGTCACAGTGCTTACACTACAAGAAACAGACACTGTCGTTATGTGGAACATTTCTTTATGATAAATGTAAATAACTGGACATTTCAAATGAGTAAAAGCGATCTATAAGAACGTTCCCTTTAAGTTCTGTATGTTTTTTAGTAATTTTAATTTTATTAATCACTTAAACAACAGTTTATGACCATCCGAATATTAAATTTAGTAAATTTTTGAAATCTTACTGAGACAGAACGTTTTCGATCGCTATGTGGCGATATTCAGCAGTGTCTTCTGCTTGGAGATATTGGGTCAAGTGGTGACGGTTTTAAAGGTAGATTTTCGATAGTATCAAATAGTATGTGTTATTTGTATTGTGTTTGTTTGTTTAATATGTTTGTACTTTGTGTTTTTGTGTGTCTGTTCGGGTAGCCTGGATAGTCATAAACTATTGTTTAAATGATTTATAAGTTTCACCAAACGTAATGGACTACAAAATTAAATTTTAATTTTTAATATTAAATTTATTTCAAGAGTCAAACCAGCCTTTAAAAGTCGACCTGTGTTTTTGTTTGTATATGATTCTACGCCTTACGAACATGTCTTTAAACACTATGAAAAATAAGAACATTAGCTATGATATAAGGAAAAATTATATTTTTTAAATTCAGCAACATTTTACTTAGTAAATATTAATCACAATATGCATGTCTGAAAGTTTTAGTTTTACCTGACAGTTTGATATCGTATTTTTATTGTTTTCGTATTATCATCGTATTATGTGACAAGATTTATTCAAATTTCTAACTTTTACAGACGTTTTCGATGAAGACATGCTCAGCTATTTGTCAAGCGCATACCCGAGAATAAAGTTCGTTCCTATTCTCGAGGTGATTCCTGAGGACGATAAGGAAGAAGAGGAAGCGGAAATAGTTTATAAAAAATCTGCAATATTTTCTACAATTGATTCTGCACTATTTCCGCTAAAGATTGATGTCCCTGCGTTCTACAGGACTCAGTCGTTTTGTAAGTGACTTTTTATTGGTTCCTTTCGTTTTATATAAAATGGAAGTTCTATTCTAAGTTACTTGAGTTAGGACTTATATCGGCTCACGTACAAATGCCAGTGTTCCAGTCAGCAACAATATGTAAATTATACCCCCTCTCTCCCTCTCCCTCTCTCTCTCTCTCTCTCTCTCTCTCTATATATATATATATATATATATATATATATATATATATATATATATATATATATATGGGGAAATTTTACACGAAATTCTATAACTTAGGAAAAATGTTTGTAAAATATTTGAACTGTAAGAGATTGTAGCAAACTGTCGCTGTCTATCAAAGGGCAGTCAGTTGTAGAGCTTTCGGCAAAAAAAGGGGTACTGAACGCACGTGGTATACCATAAATAATAATATACTTTGAAAGCCCACATAGTAGGGATAGGAAACTCGATCACTGGAGAGGAGAGTTAATTTCGGCATCGAGAGACCTTGCGATTTATGGAGAAAATTCTCTACAAATGCA
Organism: Prosapia bicincta; assembly: GCA_036971475.1. Lineage (NCBI taxonomy): Eukaryota > Metazoa > Arthropoda > Insecta > Hemiptera > Cercopidae > Prosapia > Prosapia bicincta. The sequence continues at coordinate 280,727,891 of JBAIZL010000002.1, read as the reverse complement.
TAAAAAGCCAGTCCAACACCTGCAGCTTGAGAAACTTTCAGAATTTCCCACCGAAGCCAAAGATAAAGCGAAGCAGGATTCGTTCTGATAAGACAGAAGAAAAATTAGCGGCATAACAATTAGCCAATACAATTTGAAGAGGATGAAACCCGTATAGAAACTATCCAAAGGAAACACGAGTTAGTCAAACTCCAGGACTCGGGGGGGGGGGGGGTCAGGGTTTCTTGGGAACAAGTTCTAAATTAAAATAAAAAAAGTAAACTCGCTAAATAAAAGTAGTAAGTAAGGGGGATAATCAAGTAGTCAGGGGTATTAATGGGGAAATAGAGCTTACGTACTGAATAGAAGCATTTCTAGAATAAGAAGGTAAAGTAAAATAAAAGAAATATTAGTTAGTGGCTGGGGGATCAAGTGAAGTGAAACAAGAAACCATGCTAGAGATAATTCGTTAACAACTAAAACTATTATTTATCTAAAATTCAAAGCCAAATCTTTAATGTAAAAATTATTGAGATTTATAAACTTTTCATTAATATCTTTAGGAAATAATGAATTTCAAATATAAACTTTATCAAACCAAGTGCAGTAACCTATACACGTCTTAAGATAATTAAGTGAAATTTTATAAGATTTTATAAGTAGAAAGTGTAATTATATGTTGTTTGATGCATGTCGATAAATTAGAGCTGGACAAGTTAATTTATGTATAACTAACTGTAAATGCTACAGCTTTTTACTAAAAATTAAAGTAAATGTGTTATGTTAAAGAAAAAATAGCTATGTATATATTAGATTACCTTAGAGTCAAATATCCTGTAGTAGCAAACATCTTAAGTAAACTTCAATACTCATGTAAGCATTTCTATACAGCATTTCCAATATATATATATATATATATATATATATATATATATATATATAGATAGATAGATAGATAGATAGATAGATAGATAGATCAGAATCACAATATTAGGTGGCGAAATAGAAATAGAATTTCCTTGCGATTTTTCATTTCCTTCTCTATACAGTATATGATGATGAACTATAATTTTTGTTTGGTTACTGTTTATTTGATTTCTTTTATTTAGTTTCTAATTTATGAAGCTGATGGTGGTCTATAACTTATCATTCTATCCATCTCTTGTAATACTTCATTATTGCAAGGAACCTTTATCTTATAATTGCATATACATCCTATGTATTGAATTTCTAGCTATGGGATTGTTACCTCAATGACTAAGTGCTGGATTTCAAACACGTAGTCATTCAGTTTAAACGCGTCCAAGACATCAACTTTTACAAATTTAATTAATAAATAAATACTTGAAGAAACTGTATTAACATCAATTGCCATCCACTACCGGTTGAAAAAAATTATTTCATTGGTTGAATAAAAAAGAATTTTTAATAAATAGACAGTCTTCATCATGGGCGAGTATCTCTGATGAATTCATCTAAACTTATTAGTTCCGTGAATAGTCTAGGCTATAACTAATCTATCTGAACTGGTGTAAATATAGTGTTAGTAAATAGTTATAATTTTAACCGTATTCTTGAAGTGTACATGTTATATTAGCTATACTCACTGACGATGACTTTGCCATCTTAACTCACTGAAGAATTAATTATTGTGTGATTGTGTTCGTTAGTACGGGATCGTCTTATCCGAACTTCCCTTAACCGATACCCGGGTTAAATAGGCCAGATAGGGCTGCTCCGTGATTTTAACGCTAACAAGGTAAACCAGGGGGAGGAACGGGAGGTTGTTTTGTTAGAAAATATAACTATTGTAATATTTTAAAGTAAAAAAGGTTTTATTCGGTTTTACCCAAAGAAATATACTTTAGGATACTCATGGCTCATCCGAAAAGGTTTCGCCCTCATTATGTCGGATAAGCGGGAGTTTTATTGTATTTAGTTATTACGTTCTCTCCCTGCAACGCTCCGCGATGATGGCAACATCTGAACAGAGTATAGCGTACTTTTACAGCGCGAGACAATTTGCCACCAGTGTAAGAACTTGAGGAGCATTTGGCGTTAACATAAACATATGATGATAGTGTTATAATATATATTATACGCGAGAAGAGTGTTGTAAAGTGTAAGGAAATGGAGATCCTGTTTATTGAAACATTTCAGGATGACAATCAGGAGCGTAGCCAGGGCAATGGTTTGGAGGGGGGCACAACCCGAAGGGTCAGGTGGCGGAACTCCCCTGAGGAAAATTTGAATATCTTTATCTCTAGAAATCATATATATTCTTATTTTGGCACCTAAAATGACAGAATTGTTGGGTCATCGGGAAGCTGTTTTGCTAAAAACTTGCGCTGTTTTATATGTTAATGTTGTTTGCTAATATTATTAGGTTTGGGGTGCACTTGCTCCCCTTGTTACGCTACTGATGACAATTACTTGTTGCAGCTTATTCTCAATGACTAAAAAAGTTTAGCTTGTTGCATAAACTTTTAAAAAATATACTTCTATACGAGCATTTAAAACCGTTACATAGTTAAGCATTAAAAATCTGTTGATCCGCATTTAAATTTAGTTTTAATATTTACTTTCTAGTCACATAATGCTGAAATGAAAGTCTACCCACTTACATGTTCTTAGTCTCGACAAATCTTCGAAATTACCCCTTTCGTCACCACCTTTTCTAAATCTGTTGAAGAATTCAATGTTGGGTCATTTCAGGTGAGCAACGAACAGAATTACTTATTAAAATAAAACAATACATTAAATTGTATGTTAGTCTACAGGATAATTTTGACTCTTAGGAAATTAAATTAATAACCCAGCAACTTGCTTTTATAATAAGAGATTTATTTTATCCTGATATCATAATTGCATTTACAGGTAGTTCATATAATTCGTTTTACTAACTCTAATATTTGCCGATAGGCATCAAGACTCTTATTATATTATTAATTTTTTAACAATTCTAAATTTACATTCTTTTAGCTATCTAAGGGCGTTTATAAGTTACTGCACTTGTGGTTTTATAGATTTTTTTATATTTCCTTATATTTCTTTATCTCTTTTTTAAATTAATTATGACCTTTTAAGGAATTTATAAAAGTTCAAATGTTCTTAAATGTTTTGGTTTTAAAGAGTTGGATTTATAATGAAAATAAATTATTAATTGATAATTGCGTGGTTCCTTGTTTCACTTCACTTGACACAAATTCACTTATTAATATTTTCTATCAATTTCACTTTTCCTAATCTCTCGAAATGCTTTTATGCAGTAACTGACTTTATTAATCACTCCCTTATTAATTCCACTTACTATTTAGTTATCTGCCTTATTCAATGTCTCGTACTACTTTCTTATATCCCTTACCTAATATAACTTATTACATAAGAATCTCCCTTATTTTAATCTCACTTGTCACACTTTAATCTCCCTCTTTTACTTCACTTTCTATTTAATAATCTCCCTTATTAATCTCCCTTACTTTAAATTGCCAGGTTACATTGTTTGAATTTGATATTTCTCACTAAAACTGAACATTACTTCTCCCTCAAGTCCTGAATTATGACTCCTCGAGTCCTACCACTTGACCCTTTCCAGTACCAAAATTTTGACTGCCTTGAGTCCTGAAAATTGACTGTTTTCTTGGATCGTATCCGTATGGGTTTCATCCCCTCTTCAAATTTGATTGGCTCCCTTATGGCGCTCAAACTGTGACTAGCCTATGAAATTTGGACGCTTCCCTCACTTTCTTTTGGGCTTCGAGGGAATTTGTTGAGCTTTCCCACAGATGCATGAGTTTTTCTGTATTCTCAGGGATTCCTAGTCATAAATCTCCCTGGTCCGTGGATGTCTAGGCAAAGCTAATCTCCCATGAACGAGGCACGTCCTGGTTTACTTACAATGCACCCCTTTCGAATTATTTTTATTTATGACTTGTAGGTGTGTGCAGTAACTTATTTCTGCCGATAGATCTGACAATAGACTAGCGCTAGGTATACCCCACAAGTTCAAGTATTATACTAACAGTATTCTTAACCTAATGAATTTCGTTATAAAGTCCCCGATTAAAATTGTTGATCAATTTTCAATTTAACAAAATGTTTTGTATCTATCTCCCAAATGTTTTATTTATTTACTTCTCTATTGAAATGATAATTTATTTAATCAATTAATTACTTATATAATTTCATTAGCTATTGATCCTAAACCTATGATTGAAATGAAGATTGTTATTACAAACTAATCTAAACCTAGATACAAACATACTTCTATAACATAATACCTAATATGGTGAAATATATAATTCGACTGCCCATTTCATATGAAAATACAACCCTTATTTGCATCTTACTGTTTCTTGTACATCATAATCTTGTTATTTAATTTAATCCTTACATCATAATATTGTTACAATTGATCTAATGTCACTGCAATACAATGTTCTAATTATTAAATCTCTTTTATTATTATAACATGTTACTGAAGAACAATTGTTGTAAAACTGCCTTAGCTTTAACTATCATTACGCAGTTAAAATTATTTTACAAATAAATGATATCCAATGAAATGTTTGTTTTTCAGACTCTAATTCACTGTAGCCAAACCTAGCCAATATTTCAAAATTTAACTACATTTACAAAAGCAATAATTACATATTTATCTAACCTAAGATACAATTACTAAGCCTACTTGTCTAAGGGTAGTTAATAACCCCTTTTGACCCAAGTGTTTTTACTTTCACTTTTGTTTTGGCTTATGACTGTCCCTTTTCAACATTTATGTCTCTATCATCACAATACGTTCACTGCCTATAATTTGTCCACATTGAAAGAAAAAGGGTTATCTTTTTCTACCTGAGCCTCTCAGTGTAATGTTTACGTTTTGGGTCCTTTACTCTTTGGCTCCTTTCACTTCATTCTATCTTTGTAACAAAATATTTTTTTTTTTTTATACTTTACTTCTTAAATTTATATTTAATTATAACTAACATATTTCTTAAGTAATCGACAATTAAATACCCCTCTTAATTTTTGGGTTTGTATCGCGACCAATTGATAACTAGATGTACCAAATCGGGCTTTAATCTGATACTTTTATCACTTTTACGTCACATGATGTACCTGTATATCCATTCGTATGTCCTTTGGTTGGAATCTGTTTACTTTCTCATAAAATGTTCAACTAATGCATATTTATCCTGAGGTCTTCGCAATTTTGTAGCGGTGAACAAACGTGGTGGCACTTCAACTCTTACACCCATCCTTTTTAAGATTTCTGCAATTTCACTGCCATGCATGTTCACTGAAGTAGAATACAAAGAGTGAAAGGATGTGAAAATGCAGCTAGGAAGACCATTGGCATTGGAAAATACCAGCAAGAATATAACGTATGATAGGTCACCCCATATGTTGAAAATTTTGTGATTGGAGGAAGGCCCAGCAGCAGAGGAGGGGTAGCCAGAGAGGGAAGCTGAAGACAAAGAAGGCTGTTTTAGGGCGGTATGAGTAGTTAACCCGGACAGTCGTTTAGAACACCGCTTTTGAAATAAAATATAGAAGGATCATTAGGTCTGAATTCGTTTGTAGGGGTAGCCTAATATGTGAGTTCCCCAACCCTTTCAGGGATTTTACACTCTAAATGTTGTCTTTTTTAAAGAACTTGGGTTGTGTTTTCTATGTATTGAAGTTGGTAAAAAAAGGGGAGTGAATTTTGTATTTCAGATATAGAAGCAGAGCGGGGACTAATTTTCAATTTACCAAGATTGAATTTTAATTTTTTAAATTGTTGGGTCAAGAAAATTCTAAAGAAATCCAAATTCTAAAATTTAAGCTTAAAGTCGGAAATGAATTCATAGATAAAAAAGTATAAAGACAGTGAAATTTATAACTTGTAATAAATTCGAACTTTTGAATTTTAAAAACTAAATTTCCGGTAACACGTAAAACAGTGAAGAAAGAATGGAGGCAGAAGAGCGATAACCAACTCAAAATAATACAGAGGGAAGGACTCATTCGGATCACAAAGTAGATCGGCCAAAACAAACTTCGGAAGTCTGTTCCAAACTAGTAACAAGATTTACAAGGATTCTGGAACCTGCTGGAGTTATAAAAGTTTAGAGCTTTCTTATTTCTTTCCAATAAGTACAAAGTTTAATTATTTGAGTTTAAAATGGAAAATAATCAAATTTCTTTTGACGTCAGTTTTTACGAAAAAATGTTTTTGAGTATAGTGGATTTGTCTTGTTAGAACGAATAAAACCTGAGCTAAATGGGACGCCATACTGGTTTACGTCATAAAACCAAGATGGCGGTGTTAAACTTGTCAGATGTAAACAAACGTTTAGAAATAGTCAAAATTTGAAATAATCACTTCAACCTTAAATAAAGATAATTTATTTTAAATGAGCACACAAATTAAAACCAGTAAAAATATTTGTAAAATGTTGCAAAGTAAGAAGTAAATAAATAAAGGGTTTTTTACAAAAATGTCAGAAATACAAGAGGAACCTTAACATATATAATTGTGCTACTTCTAGGGAACTAAACTGATGGAAATTTGTTTATATAAAATAATTATTATGTCTAGAGGGTTTTTGATTTAGAAATAAATGTGGTTATAGGAAATTTGTATCTAATTACGTTCTTGTAATTTAAAAATGAAATGATTAGTTGTTTGATAGGAATTAACGCATTTGTTAAATCAGTTGTAAATCCAATATATACAAAGCCAGTTAGAAATAAACAAAATTTAAGGTCATGCAGAAATGTCTGGCAACATAAATGAAATGTTTGAAATAATTTATATTTACTTTAAATAAGGGTTTGAAATAAATTATATTCATGCTTAACTTAATTTGTTTTGAAAAATAAATTCACTGTTAATATTAAAGAAGAAACTTTAAAAATAGGACAAAATTAAAAATAATTTTGACTGAAACTTTTGTTTAGGGTCCAGAGCCTATAAATATTATTTTAAATAATATTAAATAATATTATTATCTTAATGAAGAAATATCATTAAGGATTTATCCTTAGATAGGAAATAGGGTTAATCATCCTTAAATTAATAACCATAGCAAGCGAAATTGAATGTTATTATAAAATCATAGAAATAAGTTATTGTTTTGGGCAACATACAAAAAAAGAATAAGAAGATTTTCAGGCTAGTTATTCGATTACAATTGTGAAAATGTCTGATATAATTATGATATATAACTATTTGTAATTTTGTTATATAATCTCGATTTATTAAATATGTGTGATTCTCTAATAAATTTTCGATTTGTTTCGAAATTATGTTATTTTTGGTTTTCTGGGTAAAATTATGTGCTTTCCAGTTGTTATTTTATGTGGAATTATGAATGTTCTACTATGAATTAACTACGGTAAATTAGATAAAAGACCCATTGCGGTTTTATAGAAAAAGAGATAAATTAAATTTACAAAATAACTAAAGAGTTTTAAAATTTTTTATTTTGTACAATTTCGACAAGATCTAGAACCACTGGACATGAGTGACCTGGATCGTGTTGATGACATTGTCAATTCATTTACAAAAACTTTTGATTGCTGCCGGAAAGGCAATTCCGAAAATCTCGTCTAAACCACGACGACCACCTGTTCCGCGGTGGAATTATGAATCCTTCGCTACGAAGAAAAGCTTTGAACAAGTTCAAAAGACATCCAACGAGTGAAAAGCTGAAAAAATATAAAATCTTGCCTGCGAAAGCACGAAGAATATTTAGGCAATGTAAACCAGAATAATGGTCACAGTAAGTTGGCACTTTTACAAGAACAACAGCTCCATCTACATTGAAGAAATTACGATAATTCCTTTCGTCGCACTTCCTTTTCGATGCCATTTATTTCATTAAGGTATCGGGATCGAGTTTTGACCACGGATTGTGAGGAAATTGCCAATGTGCTGACGTTATTGGCCTCAAAATATTTTTCATCTTCTGCAAACAAAGACGCTTTCCAGGTGTACAAGCGTAAACAGGAAGCCCTAACTTTCACTGTTGGATTGTCTGGAGGTTCTTGTTTGAATATCCATTTCTCTCTTGACGAACTAGAGTCAGCTCTCTCGTCAACGAAAGATTCAGCTCCAAGTCTGGATTGTATTGTACACTCCAAGATTAATCATCTTCCCCCGTTGGCAAAACAAGCTTCCCTTCGAATATACAACCGTATATTCAAAGAGCACGATTTTCACGATGCACTTTTAGAAGCGACAATAATTCCTCTTTTAAAACAAGGAAAGGACAAAACTAATCCCAGCAGTTACAGACCCATCTCTCTCTGACCAGCTGCTTATGCAAACTACTGGAGAAGATGGTCAACCGATGTCTTGTCTGGTACCTAGAAACAAACAAACTTCTTTCTAACGAACAGTGTGGTACCAGACAAGGACGTTCAACAGTGTGTGTGTGTGTGTGTGTTGTTGTTGTTGTTGTGTGTGTGTGTGTGTATGTCTGTTTATGTGTGTGTGTGTGTGTGTGTGTGTGTGTGTGTGTGTGTATGTCTGTTTATGTGTGTGTGTCTGTGTTGAGTGTGTATGTGTGTTTTTAACAAATACTGCTCAGTTGAATAGGTGGATGCTGATAAATCTCCTCTTTCAACCTAATAACTTACAATATTTAATATAAAATTATCAATATTCAATAGTATCAGGCCCATAGTTTATTGTACACGCTCTAATTCCCTTAAGGAAATGCATTAAGACACACAATTGAGTGCAATATTTCCTTATAACCAGACAATAAATTATAATTTGCAGAGAAATATCAGTAAGTTGTTATTTTAGTCCAGGTGATGAATTGAGATTTTAAAAATTATTACATTTCATTTTATTTATTATTGTTTGTAGTTTCTATTTAAATTTTATCACATAGTTCCTAACTGTAAATATATACATTAAGGCTATAAATATATGCATTTAACATATAGATAATTTCTATAATTATAGGTATTTAAATTGAAAACGATGAAAAACAAAACCTCTAAATTTAGAGGAAAGCTGTTGTTTAGCCTAAATGAAATTATTTGTTTCAGATGAGGATTCACGCATGAACTAATAGAGGTTTACACGTGCCGCAAGCTGGATTTAAAGTTTTACTCTGGAAAGGAAAATTGCGGGGCGCCTGTAGAAGTTTACACTTGGAAAATAGAAGAACTTGGTCTCAAGTGAATAGGAAAGGTAAATTTATTATACTATAAAGTAAAAGTTTCTAACTTCATATTTACTCTTATAGGTTCATTTGGATTTAGATTTAGCGTTGTGGGATATATTTTGTCGAGACACAACCTGAATTGCTTGATACAACGCAATTGCTCCTTGTTCAAGAAATTTAGCACATATAATAAAAATTATTTTTTCTTACAATTTATCGCTAGCGGTCTTGATTTTGCCAAAAAAATAATCAATAACTAATTAACGCATTAAAGAAACTCAAAGAATTTATTTAAAAATTCAGGAAATGTTTACCTAACATTTCTTTCTATCGTCTTCTGTCTTGCTTAAAGCGACGTGTTGGGTTGAGGTGATATTCCTTCGTGCAAAGTGGAACATCTATGCTTGGTCTCACTTACAACAGAGATAATAAAATGTTCACACTTAGAGACTGCAATACAATTTAAAGAGACGACTTCACGGACCTTGAGATTTCACAGTATTGAAATTATTTTAGTGTGTGCAAATCAATTTGTCAGTTTAAAAAGGTTTAACAATTCGTAAACGATTAACAAGACGGTTAGGTATGAGCTTCAAGACAAATCAGTAAAAATAATGGAACTAACGCTTTGTGCTGTTCCTCACATTACTATAGCAAAAGTACTTTTATAGCACAATAGTATTCTCTATTGAGAACTGCCTTACTGTTAAGAACGTGTGTATTGTTAACTTGTGACGCGTTATTGTGGTAATATATTTTTTACCAACATGTATTTCAATAAATTTTATCAATCTACTTCTTGTGAGATTTTGTAATCATTTCAGTTTATTTTCAACCTCTCATATATAATTGATAGGTGTTAGATCAGTGATCCCATGGATCGCGCGTTTAGGGTCGTCTGTTTCTTATCTTTTGTTTCACAATAGCCTTTTTTGTTCGTTGCTATTTTTTTATAATGCTGCAGTTTTATAAATCTCGACTAAAATAGCATTCCTGATTACTTTTATATTACATGTTCCTATAAATTACTTCTTCTTATAGATAACCATTTTTTTCATGTAGACAACACTTACTTGTAGATTGCTTTTTACTATAGATTACTTTTTCTTGTAGAATTAGTTTTATTGTATATTACATTTTTGTGTATATTCCCTTTTTTTAGATTAATTTTTCTCGTAGGAGACCTAATCTTGTAATCTAACTTCTTTGTCTTTGTGTGAGGTATCAGAACTTTGCTGGTATAACTCTTTACTCCCGTAGATAAAGAGTGTTTAAATGGTAGTTGATTTCAATTTACATGTAGAATTATTACTTCCTAGGCATGCAATGGTGTTCATATGTAAAGTGTACCATTCCACACATGCTTAGACCTACTCTCTGTACAGCTTTATTAAATAAATTCTTAAAGTCAAATAATTGCCATTGCATTGGATAAAGATGCAGCCTCTTCAGCAACTCTTCAGTGAAATGAACAAAAATCAATCTTCGATCACAATGTTTTTTAAAGTAGAAAAAATATGTTCTAGTTATCGTCAGCATCACTAAACATAAGAGACCGTTCTTTTCAGGTCTTTTCCACTTTCAGATGAAGATGTTTCTGAGTAAATCTTTCTTGTTCTCAGCTTCAACTTAAAACTTCTTTTCGTACGTAGTATTTTTTTAACGGGTAGATTGTGAAGTCCACCATTTTACACATACATACTCTCTGTACAGCTCTATTAAATAAGTTTTCAGTCAAATAATTGCTTCCGTGTTTTATGACAAACATTTGATGTTGGTAGCAGCAAGGCGAATGAGGTACTGTAGACCACGTGATGGGAAGTACAAACAGCAATCCCAATGGCTCTTCTGTACATAACAGTACTTATGTATTGTACTGTAATATTTTACAAATTATACAGTATATAATGTACTTACGAAATTCACGTATCTATGTACATGTACTCCTGTATACTGTAATTGTCTGTAGGTATAATGTTTAACACACCTCGTCCTTATTATCCGCGGTTCCACGTTTCCGCGGTAATGTTTTAGCCTATTACCCGCGGATATGGAGGCGCAACTGTAATAATATTTGTCCACATTATTATGCCTGTATTTTTACCTTTTTATTCCTCTCTATTTACAGTTTAAATACCTGTAATAGTTTTTATTTAAAGGACAAAAACATGTTACATTGTTTAATGCGGTATAAAGCTTCAAACATTGTCCCTTCTATTTGCCCATACGCATTCATTGAAAACATTGTAGATGTAGTTGCATGAAGTTGAATTGAAGGGGCTAATTCTAAGATGCAGTGTAAAGTTTAAAACCATGTAACATTATATTTGTTTTACAAATTACATTGTTCAAAACTAGTTTGTGTTACAACCAAATCCATCCGTATAACATATTTTGTAGCTATATATATTGTATTATATAAAAGGGGTATGTTTTATATAAACCTCCGGTGTATAGAGTTTGTGTGTGTAACAAAGTTATTTTAAAATTTTTGCAAATTTGTGGAACTTGCAATTAGGTTTCGTGTTTCCGTAGATTTTGTACATCATCAGGTATAAGGTTGTAATAATTTTGGTGACGTAACATAGATATAATGCTGCCTATACTATATAAAACTAAGTCTATAACGACTAAAAGTAACACATTGTCAGGAGTTATAAAATTAACATAATTTAAGCGTCTCTGAGGATTGCTTGGAATCTACTTTCTGCGCATCTGTACCAAGCTAGAATAAAGTGTTCACGTAGATAGTGATTGTCCTACCCGTTACATCTTGGTCGAATGTTGTCAAGATACAACTCTGACTGCAACTGTAAATACTACGTAAGTTTTAGAAAATATTAAACAACATGAACAACTTCACGGTAAAAGTGTCAGTCCGCTCTGGGTGAAGCTGAAACAAAGCTCCCAGGGCAAGACATGGTAAAACAGAGCATTTCCTCTTATTTGTGAGTTTGTAGTTCCTGTAAAACGTTGGAACAAAGCAGTTTTCCGTATCACGTAGATTAATAGTTTAAATTTAACGTAGAACGGCGAGGTGATAACGGATTTTCAAAATTTTGTACTAAAGTTAGTAGTAAAAGTCGGATTTCCTGTTACATACGTAGATTGTAGCAGTATTTAATGTAGAATGACGTGGTGCCAATAGTCTTTCAAAATTGTGAACAGTTATTTACATTTTTTCTACGTAATATATTGTTTTTTCATATTTTTCTAAGCTCTTGTTGGTAACCCCTGAGACTACCCAGCCCTCGTCGCAGCCAGCCTCTAGAGAGCTACCTCCGTCTCATTGCGTTCAGGTTAGTATCTCTACCGCGAGTGAAGGAAACAGGATTAATTGCCCATGTACCAAGCTTATAAGCTCTTTCCATGAAAAATCAGGAGATAGTGAAATGAAACAGTACGGCGAGTGTCAGGCTAAGAGCGTGGTGAATAAACCTGATAAAAAAAACCTGCTGGAAAAATCCCGCGACAGATCATGCATAAACTCTGGAGGGTTGGATCACCTTATGCTAAGAGATAAGGAGTGGTATTACCTTACAAATACCTTGTTAGTGAGACTATGGCAGGAATAACATGCACCTCTTTTTCTGCTGCCTACTCGAAACTGAAAAGGCATGCAATCAAATTAATACTTCCATGGGAGCACTTTATATATTTATTTATTTATTCTTTGCTTTATGTTTGAAGGTGTAAGCTTAAGTTAGGTTAGGTTAGGTTGGGTTAGGATAGGTTAGGTTGGGTTAGGTCCGTAGGAAAAGCAGCCGTCTGTGTGTGTCGTTGGTGGGGTAATATCTACCCAGTGTGGATGTTGTATGTGCGTGTGCCTGTTTGTAGAACCTTGTTGCTAATTGTCGGAGATGTTGTTGATGAAAGGCACTTCCAACTCAGCGTGAAGCAGTGTTAATCTTGTACATCTAGGTTCCTTCGTGATTATTCCCACAACCTTGTTATGGAATAGCTAGAACCTGCGTATGCGTGAGTTGCCTGCATGGCTCCAGACGGGTGATGCGCAAGTGAGTATGCTGCGCAAAATAGATACGTATATAGTAGTGGCCGCCCATAGTGTATGTGGACTTGTTCTGTTCAGCATAGGATGTAGTTGTGTTAAAGTAATTGTTGCTTTCTTTAACGTGTTGGCAATGTGAGGATCTCAAGTCAGGCCCCTGTTGAGTATGCCTCCTAGATATTTGACCAGGTTCCCACCGTGAAACTCCTCTCCTAATAGTTTTAGTGGTGTGTTGAGTTTTTGTGCCCTACGTTTGGAGAGAAGCAGAGCCTTGCACTTGCCCACGTTCAAACTGACTCTACAGTAGCTCAGGCATGGTTCCAGTGCTGTGAAAAGTGTTCATGTAATTTTAGTGTATTAGATGTGGTTCCTATGACTAAGCGGATAACGCGGTGTCATCTGCAAATATGGTTACTTGTAGTTGAGTGTTGTCGGTATGTCTTTGATGTAGATGTTGAAAAATACTATCCCAATAATTGAGCACTGAGGGACTCCGTCCCCTATACTCCGTAGTGTAGATTGAGCTTGATCTACATCAACCCTACACTTACGGTTGGACAGGTATGAGCTAACTAGGTGTATAAGCCCGTCTGGAAAGCCATAGTGTCATAGTTTCACTAAGAGTTCGTAGTGCCAGACCTGGTCAAAGGCCTTTTCAATGTCCAGGAAGACTACCCCAGTCGAGCAGTAATTGTTGAAATCCATGCTTGCATGCTCCACCACTCTCATCTGCTGATTCGTAGTCGAGTGTTTTGTCTCAAAGCCAAATGGCTCTGGCCTCAGTATGTTGTGTGTGTGTGGATATGCTTGTTGATAAGTTTAGGCAAGATTTTTTCAAATACCTTGCCCATCGTATTCAACAAGCTTATTGGTCTGCATGAGTCCGGTTTGCTGTGGACTTTTCTCGGTTTGGGGAAGACCAAGATCTTGGCCTCCTTCCAAGTGTCCGGGAAGTGTTGTGTCCGGAGTATAGCATTGTAGATGACTGAGAGAAAAGTGATCGCTTTCTCCGATAGGTTTTTCAGCGTTGTGTTCGTGATGGTGTCTGGTTCAAGAGCTTTTTTGGAGTTTGTTTGTGAGATTTCAAACTTTATCTTTGTGAAAGTAGTGTCAGTGTTTGGTTAATGTAGTAGACAAACTGTGCTGTTTCTAAATCTACTTTAGCTGTAACGGTTGCATCAGCTGTTTGGTCGTTTGGTTGGAACGTGCTCTCAAGCAGTCTATGTCTATGTCTAGTGGTGTGTCGACACATTGGAGTGCTGTCCAGCTGGAACAGAAATAGCTCCCAGTCAGCCAGTCTGTAGTCTAGCACCTTCCTTAGCTCTCTGCGAACAGGGCTTCCAGAAACCGTCATTATCACGAGGTAGTGATCTGAATTCAGATCTCTATCGACGTGAAGTTACGGTGTTAATAGCAAACCTTACGCAATAGCTGTATCCAAAATGTCTTCGTGTAGTAAGTGGTGTGTTGTTTGTTGGTTCAGGAGAGGCCAGTAGTATAGCTGTTGTGTTTTGTATGAAGGTTCGGAGTTGGCGGCCTCCTGTGTTTATAGACTTACAGCCCCAGCATGTGTGTTTAGAATTCAGGTCCTTTAAAATTTAGGCGATTTTTACCCTACAGGAGGTTTATAGAAGGACTTCTAAATCGCGAGTGTAAACAACAGAACCCGGGGGTTTGTAAGTTGATACAAGTATTGTGGTGCTACCGTTGAGCGCAAGCCTAATAGCTGATGCTTCAATGCATGCTATTGTTTGCAGTTACAATTCAAAATGTTTAATACGAATATGTATTATTATAGCTGTACCGACGCGGCTTCTAGTTTTCCTGTCAGTGACGTAAACTTTAAATATTTATCTTGGGGGTTTAGGTGTTTCTGTAATAAGCGCTAGTTTATAGTCGGTTCTTTGCATATAGCGAAGAAGCTCTAGTTCTTTATATTTTACGCCGTTGGCATTCCATATCAGGACCGGTAACCTATCCATGGTTGACAGAAGAGACTTACTGGATGAAGGAAGTCATGCATTCTGAGTGGTTTTGGGGGTGAAGACAAGGTCTTAACAATGCAAAGAACCCAGTCCGCCCGTGAAGGCTTCCCAGGTCAGAGGAGAATTGACAACTCTTAGGAGCGGTTCAAATGTTTCTTTCGTCCAGTCTATAGAAGCGGGTGAGGTAGATGTGGTCAGGGATGGGTTAGCGGGTGCTGCAGGAGCCACATGAGGCTACGGATGGGTTTAACGGGGCGTCCTGGTCTTTGAAGGTTTGGAGTTGCCGGCCTCCTGTGTTTATAGACTTACAGCCCCAGCATGTATGTTTAGAATTCAAGTCTCCGGCGATCATTATCCTACTGGAGGAAGGGTAATATTTATTACATCGTATCGTCAGGAGCTGCGGTTAAGCGGATTTATACTGAACTATTACAAACATGAATGCATTATGCAGTACAAATTCGAAATTAATCGTTTTTATATAACACTAACATTACTCTTTTCTCCTTCATATAGTATAAGAAAAAGATTGTAGTGTTGAATATTTGGAGACATTTGAGTAAATTGTCCTATAGAAAAAAAAACTATATCAGGACCGGTTTAGGAATTATACTCCTTTAATGTGATTTAAACACAGCCTGATTTTACATTTACAGGTTTCCACGATACAAGGATTTCTTAACTACACTGTTGTGATACGAGGACAAATACTCCAACGGCATTTAGTGCATTCTGTTCTGACCCGTGATGTACAGTTTTCATAGCCACATCTTATTCTTTGACTTGTTGGAGAAATGTAGTGTTTTGTTTCATCGAATCTGAAAGCATGGCCCTGAAATTTACCATAAGTTTTATTCTTATAGCAAAAATAAAGTAATTATATACAAAGTATTTTTTACATCCCTAACACATTTTATTTCTCACAGCTGAGGGGAAAAATGCACTGCATGTAAATAGCCTACACATGTTAGGCCTACTTATTTTAGCATATTTTCAATATTCTGATGAAATTGAACAACGTATAATACTTTTACTAACCTAGATCCTGTAGAACTGCATGGCGACGAGATGGGACGCCCACCGGTCTGTGGAGGTTTCTTATATAATTCAAGGTATGTCTGAGCTATTTCTCTCCGGAACTGTGTAACGGTAGTTATAAAATGAAACTAGCAGAGTTACGCATTTTGTGTAACGGTTTATAATTAAACAAATTGGACTTTATTTAGTTATAACTCTTAAAACATTTAATATTCACTTCTAGCTTACAGTTCAGGCGTAACGAGACGTCTGCCTGTAACGCAATAGAAGCTATAACTCCGTTACATTAAAAATATTTTAAATTACCAAGTTAAATCATTAAAATTAGCAGAATATTCTTGAATTAATTCTTAAGGTTTATTTATTTGAAATGCAAGGAATTGTGCGCTGGTAAAATAATGACTCTTTTAAATTCAATTAAAGCAAATTATAAACTTTTATTTTAAGATAGACAGATAAAATAAATTAAAATCATGACACATAAATTTTTTAACACTCAGTTACGGATTATGGAACATTTTTAATTTTACTTATAAATTTTTAATGATAGCAATCCTTCAATTAATTAATTAATCAATGGCTGAAAATGAACATATATTCGAGTTTACTTGCCTTTTTTGTATAATCAAATTTAATAATTTAATGTGAACATATTAGCACCAAAAGATGCGTAATTATAGTTATCCTTATTAATTAAAAGGTTCAACGTTCATTATTTAGAATTCTGCTTCGAAACATTTTAAATTTTGAAATTAAGTTTTAAAAGTCTTAAATCGCCCACTTAGCTGTGTTAACTTGTCGCAACTTCCCTTCCTCCTCGTGGAAAATCTCGGTAAAGCCTGGCCTCATCTTCGTGAATAAGCATCGGGAGAAGCCCTCAAAAGTCTGCAACCCATCTTGTATCTGGTATCGTATGTCGTGTTCTATGCCATGATTAAAAGAAAATAATACTTTATATTAATTAAAATAAAAAGAAACTAAATACATTTTCTTGCTATTTGGAGACGTCCTTTCCCTGTTACATCCTGGCCAAATGAGAAAGATAAATTAGTTGCGAGCAACTTTCCTACCTATCGCGCATCAGGGGTGCGCATCCCTAGCTTGACAACTTGTTTTAAGTTTTTCTCGCTAGATGTCACTATCAGCCAGAGATCTCATTAAAAATATTTATCATACATTACAATTTTTTTTTACATAGTTATACATTATTACAATTTTGAATTTATTCTCGTTTGTTTTCTGAAATTTGCTATTTTAATATGTAACACCGTCTAAAGTGTGTTACAACTGAAGCTGTCTCATTTATTTCCCAGCCTTTTTATATGTTAGCCAATCATTGTGAATAGTGGTATCAATCAGCCAAGTGGATATGGGCCACCACCATTTTTTTCCTCGAATTCCAATTCTATAAGGTGGCAGGTTTTCGTCCATTCTGTCAGTGTCGCCAATGTATTTGTTATACCCTCCAATGAGAGATGGGCGAGGTACATAAATTCTCTTTTTTTCTTCTCGACAGTATCGTTGGACATTTTGGATTGGATTGATACCATAGCAGGTTGAAGCCGTAGTAAATACAGCATTATCCACACAACGAGCAACTAAAATACATTCTTCTTCGCTCTTAACAAACTCAAATGTTCCTCGCTTTTTGTTTTTCAAGGCTTTGGTCGAGAGAATTTCACAATCTTTAGGTAGTCGATTTTCTCTAATGGTCCCTGTTGCCTCATATCCTCTTTCCTTCAAATGAGATAACGAGTTAAAACTTGTAAACAGGTTATCAAAATAAAACCTTAGTGGAAGACATTTCACATTTTCAGGCATATTGTCTATCATCACTACTAAAGGGGACGCTGCTTTTCCAAATTCAGCATCATACTGAGTGTTTGATGACACTTGTTTGCCTTTGTATATGTCAAAAGATACTAGATAGCCATCTACAATATTAACACACCAAGCTTTGTAGCCAAACCTGATGGGGTTTCCCCGTATAAATTGTTTACATGGGTGTTTCCCATAATATGGTATCATACTCTCATCAAAATCTAAGTGCTGTTCAGGCCTAAAATGTTCATGAAACTTTTCTTGCACAAGCTCATAAGGGGCCTGAGCTTCCACATTTTGTCCTGAGCATTTGGATAGTTGTTGTCAGCTAAATGCATATATTTAATGATTTGAATAAATCTTTTCCTTCGCATTGAATTGTACACAAGATCATTTCGGACATCAGCACCATTTTCCCACTAATATCTTTTCCCAGAGAGTGTATTGTAACAAGTAACAATCAGTATGCCAATAAAGACTTTCATCTCATATGGACTCAAAAGTGGATCTGGTTCATTTTTAAACAAGGCATATTTTGTGGATTCGAGTATCATTTTTTCAATAATTGGTTCATTGAAGAATAGTTCAAACACTTCTACTGGGCTAAGCGTACGAAAAGCAGTATAGTCAGTATCAGGGAAAAGTACTGTTTTATGAGTTAAATCATTTTTTAACCACGTAGATGGTTTTCTTGCTTTCTTTTTTACACCTTTACCCTCAGACCTTTTCTTTTTTGGATGTGAATTTTCAGGAGTGACCTCCTCCCTATTATTTTCTCTCAAATTACTTACAGAAGGTTCCACATTCTCATTCCGAGAAAATATTTCAGCCCCTGATCTAAGCTGTCGTCCACTTAAGTTATCTACAAAGCCACCTTCATCTTCATCAGCGGAATCTTCGTCAGTTAAAATTACAGCTTCAGGCGGTTCTATGAATATTCCGTCAAAACGCATATCTTCATCCTGTCCTAAAATGAGAAGTGCTTCCTCCAATGTAATATCTCCACAAATAAAATGTTGTGTATAATATATGAATATATATGTACACATACACACACGTAAATGAGAATAAATAAATATATATATTTAATGAAATATGCAATTGGAGATAAAACTATTAACCTAAAACAGCTATGTCATGCCTAATACCAAACGCTATGGTAAGAGCCTAGCGGTACCATACGGTACCGCAGCAACAGAAATTGATGTTGTTTGTTTTGATGCAAGTAATATCACCAATTGCAATTTAACACAAGCATAATATATCTAGATATAAGTTCATTCAGTATTTTTCTATATATTTTACTACTATATTATTGTATATTTTAGTACTTACTTGAAAACACAATCCATTTTCATCAAAGAAAAATCACATGTGATGTTCAAACAATAACAGTGACAAACAAAATGTGACTGATTAGCGGGGAAGTTTGGCAAAATGTTGACTACAGTATAGCCAACTGCTTCATCAACCTAAAACAAAATTTAGTTATGCCTAATGGTTTAGAAAAATGTTTTTAGCATTGCATGTAATATGGTACCATATGGTACCGCTAGGATTTGCCAGGTAGTGCTAGGATTTGCCGGATTTTGCTAGGACAGACAGCATAGTGAACATACACCTTAAGTAAGCTTTATCATCCATTCCTGGTCTGTAAGTAAAATTTCAAGTCTGTTCCTCCACAATGAAATTTAATTTGTTTAAAGAATCTTGCGGACCAGGAACAGAAGGATTACCAGGCTATTATTCAGTTCTCACATACATTTGATGAGTCTCTAGCTCATCTTCCGAATTCGATTTGTTTAAATAACCTTGGTTTAAACCAACGTAGAGACAAGAAACCTAGTGCGTGTGGCATTTTCATCTAATTGTGACCTATGTTTAGAATTTCAGGTCTCTACATCATTGGGAAGTTAGTTTGAAGAAATTTTGAAAAAGATACTTATAAATTTAGCAAAAAATAAAAATGATAAAATATCGCGATATATAAAAATGGATATAAAATACGTAGAAAGGAAATCTAGATATAAAGATTGTAAACAACTGAAAAGGGTTTACCTTAGATATATTGCGCCCACTCTCAGCGAGTAAGCTTAGGCGTTTTAAATTTCTTTGTGAATCTCCAGCATCGGCCCATGTTATGCTTGCTAAGGCAATCTTTGGCAATCCTGGAGACTTAGTGTTGAATATCTTTAGCGAATTTAATGACATTTTATAGAAAATATTTCATAAAACAAAAATAACTATTGAAAGTGTGAGTCGCTCTTAAATCACTGTGAACAGTTATGGATCGCACTGTCTTGGGATATAGGTTTATTTGTGTTTGTATTGGTGGATGGATATATAGCACTGATTTGAAATCTCTCCCTCCATTCCTCTACTCTCACTCTCTCTCTCTCTCTCTCTCTCTCTCGCTCTATTTCTCACTCTCACTCTATTTTTCTCTCTCTTTCTCACACACACACATACACACACACACACACACACTCACAACACACACACACACACAACACACACACACACACACACACACACACACACACACACACACACACACACACACACACACACATACACATACACACACCAACACTGGACCACCCTGCCTGCAAATCTACCTGAAACTGTAATTCATAGACACACACAGAGTTTATAACCTTTTTAATTCCCTGACAGATTTTTAAACTAACAGTAAAAAAATGGTCATATTATAAATAAAATTCCAAAGGAAAACTGTTTTGCACAATATAAAATTTTTACATTTGGTGTTCAAGTGCTAACTTTTATAGATTAAACGTGTGTGTAGTTAAGTATTAATTGGCTTAGATTGTTTTAGCTTGAAGAAACCTGCGAAGGACTAACATTCTTTGTGTTACAAAATACATTTGGTTTTGAAGGACCATTTTGTGTGTAATATTTAGGAAGGGAATCGAATATTGATGTCTTGCTTTTTCATATTTCGAGGAATTGTAACGGGGAAGTTCGTAATAAAAAAAAATCAGAGTAAAACATTTACTACCAACATTTTAGATAAAATCCTAATAAAAATAAAAAACATTATAGATATATATCTTAATAAAAAAGGGAAAACGTTTATCTTTAACGTACTATAAGATACTAACCAGCCAAGTGACCTTCACATAGAGTAATACAAAGTTATAGATGGAAACAATTAATGTTGTTATTGCATTTGCAGACTAATGGTGAGCCATTGTATAGATGTTGGTGACAATTTAAAATAATAAGATTAAACAAGCTAAGGAAAATGATCCAAGAGTGCTGGTACAAAATATTGCAAAAATTAAATATATTCGTACCATGTTTATGCTATTAGTAAGCCTAAACCATTTATAAATAATTCAGCTATACCCCTAGCTATGATTACCTCTTTTCTAGCGACATTTCTAGGTTCCTGGAGCAGTGAATGTTTCCATGGAAACAATAATGTAACCTCAGTGCATGCTACTAGCCAACCATACATCAGTCATTGTTAATATCTTTACAAGCAAATATTGTTGTTTTTACATCAAAGAGTACATAATGTTTAATGAATTTGTTCTGCTTTGTATTTACGTAGAAAACTGAAGCCATTTAAACCTGATATTAAGAATAAAATGACGTAGTAATCATTTAACAAATTGTATATTTAATTTGATAAATGACAAAGTACCCCAAGACTATATTTATTATTAATTTTTTAGTTGTGTTTCATTTGATTAGTTATTTAGACTATTTGATATCCTAAAATGCTCAAAGAATTACATATAAAGCTGGATAAATGGGTTTTATTTAATGACCTATATAGACAATAGTTGAAGATAATCGTTGATACGTTGCAATTATACTTGAAGAAATCGTTCAATATACCAAAGAATATACACACAGACAGCAACAGAGCATCAGCCACAAACAAAACTCTCAACGCATAACAATAACACTTTAACACCCCCACCAGTTTCACCCCCGTACAATAAACACTATAAACATCGATTTGAATATAAACGAATTAGGACTTAAACATATGACTTAAATACAGCTTACACATCAAGAAATCCAATAAAATACTAAAGTTGTTACACAGAAACAACTATACAAAGCCCAGATTCCATTCACCATGAATACATTGGACAAGGCATTGAATATAAAATGTCCATTATAAATACATTAAAAACTAAATCAAGCACAACTAATAATGCACCTAGAAGACGTTGAAAATAAAGTAATTTTATTAATGACAGAAACCAAAATAACCAAACTCCTTGTATACCCTAGAAATACTACAAACAAATAAAACTCCAAGAACCAATACTAACCCCTTACCTAATATCCACAAACAAAACACACCCAGACGCTCACTAACTAACTACACACCGGCACCTTCACACAAGCCAGCCAAATAAACAGAGTTATTCGAAACAAAGTCTAACAGTCACACATACATATGCAACAACACAGACTTGATCCACAAAAATAAATACATCTGTATACCACACAACTTCACCATAGCGTCAGTCGACATAAAAACCTTTACACCAAATTTAAAACAATTAAGTGTAAATGGAAATGGGAACATCGTCTTAACGTCCAACCGTTACTAACAGAGGGTTGGATCGCCTTATCGGTCTAACTTCCGTCCGCCTCACAAGACTGAGGCAGATGCCGTCGTGTCGGTCCGTACAGGTTACGTGTACGGAAGGAGTTTTTCGCATTGTCGTGTGTTGCCTCTGTAGTCTTATGATATCATCGACGTATCTGTGCCAGTAAATGATTTTGTGTTCGTGTGTATTGTTTGTGAGTATCTTGGTGTTTTCTAATTTGTTGTAGGAACAAATTACGCTTAGGACACTGCTGATAGGGCTTCCCATGGGTAGACCATCTGGTTGTGATTAGAAGTTTGAGTTGCAGGTGAAATAGTTTTTTTGGTGATGGTTTAGAGGATGTTTAGGATTTCGGATGGGTTTTTGGGATGTTGTACTATATTCATTGAGTCTCTAGGATATTGAGGGTTTCGGAGGCTATGTTGGTGTACATGTTTGTTATGTCGAGTGATAGTAGTGTTGAATTGTGTAGTAAGTATGCCTTTTATTTTATTTATGAGGTGTGTTCTGTTTTTTATGTTTGTTTCTGTGTTCAAGCTATTAGATTTATTTTGTCCATGTATTTTGCTAGTTTATGTGCAGGGGCATTTTGGTAGTCGATGATGGCTCGGATGGGGACATTGGATTTGTGAATTTTTAGGAGAGTGTGAAGGGTAGTTGCTTTAGGTTGGATTTGTTGTAGGTGGTATTTTTTATTTTTGCTGGCAATATATTTGGATGTAATAATTAGGTTTTTGATGGTTCTGTGATATTTCTCAGTTGGATATGTATGTAGTTGTATTATATTATTATATGTTATGTATTCATTGATTTTGTCATTTAGGCTGTTGTATTAATAATGAATGTGGTGTTACCTTTGTCTGCTGTGGTGAGTGTGATTTTGTTTAGTTCAGCCTTTTCTTTTATGTTTGCAGCGATTTTAATTTCATTGTTTACGTTTTAGTTGTTTATGTTTTTGTGTCATGTCGAAGTAAGTCTTGGTCTTTGGTGGCGGCTTTTTTGTATTAATTAGGATGTACAAATTTGGATTTGTAATTAATAACCAGTAAATTAGTCTAGAATAAATTTTATTACAATGTTTTGACACAATGACGTACAATTGTAGTGTGTGTTTTACTTCGCATTAATTCTGTCTTCTAACTTTTTCTGTAACTTTTGCTTCGTGGGTTCACTCTGCTTATGCCCAGTTCACCAGGGTAAATTCTCATAACACTTGATATATGAGAACTACATAAACTAAACTAAGAAAACACAAATTCCACTAGAATTAAAATTTTCAAGATTCCCCACATCATTTTGTTAAACTCGCTAATTTTAAAATGGTTTAGTGTTGTCTATTGGAATCACAACTGTTTCAATCATTTCTCTATTAAGTTCACATTTCCCCACTATAGAAAGAAAGGTATTTTCTGCACACATGGCGTCACATGATGAATGACAGCAAGACATGTAAATAGAGCATTATTGTATTCTGGATGGTGATTTAGTAGGATTCTCTGATAACGACATGGTCATCGAAATGTACATAAAGGTTTATTCATAGGTAACTTAAGTAATATTACTTATTTTTGTGGGTTGGTTTTTTTGCCAATATTTTTGCTGCAATATATTTTACCATTGTGCTCTTGATATTGTATAAAATTTAGCATATTTTCATTATGTAGCAAACTTTTAAATGACAATAAATATTTATAGTTTTGGAAATGATTTTTTTTCAATATGAGCTAAAATAATTTCAATTCTAATTATTCTACAAAATATCAATTTTCTTTTGTTTTGATTTTTCAAATAAATTGATAACATGGTATGAATGACAGCAAAACCTTTAAATAGAACTGTCTGTCATCCTCGATATCGACATGTTTTCAGTTTCCTCATTGGAGAATAACTGTTACAGTTGCTCAGCTGTAGAAAAAGTTGGTTACAGGGTTAAACATTCCTTTGAAACAGGATAGTATGTTCTATGCCCTATGTTTACCTGCAATTGCACTCTAATTATAACATTTTAATGCATCGTATTTTGTTTGCAAGTTTACCTCATGATGTTTTAGTTTTTAACAAAGAAGGGTATTGTAATGTTATTGGAGCTAGTTATTTTATAAAAATCTGTTATTTGTCAAAGTTTGTGGGGACCAACATCGACTATGAGACATATTATTAATCATGTTTACACTCGCAGAGATTGTTTTTTTAAATAAATGCGGTGGATTTACAAGTCAGGTACAACTACTTATTTAAGTAATTACTTTTACATTCGTTTATAAGTATCCGAACTTTATATTTTTTAAATTTGTAAAACAAAATTTATTGTCTCAGTAAGTTTTTACAAAATTTAATTCTCAGTAAGTTTTTACAAATTTACAACATTTAATGTTTGGATAAGCATATACTAATAAAAAAAATGATTAATTAAGTATCACTGAGCGTAATGGACTACAAAACTCTAGTTTTTCTTTAAACAGGCAACGTTTTAATATTAGCTACGTTATTGTCATTAATACATTATGTATTGCAGCCCTGATGACAATACTGTAGCCTGTTTAAATAAATAGTTGTACCTGACTTGCAAATTATTCGCATTTATTTAAACAATACGAGAAATACTCCTACCCGTCTTCCTTCACTGCTCCAGAAGATGTACTTGTTTCAATTAGTTTAAGTAACTTCTTTAGACAATCTGTTTTGTTGGACCTTCTGGTGATCTCTTGAATTTTGTAGTACTTTACGTTCGGTGAAACTTAATTAATCACTTTTACATTAGTTTATGGCTATCCCAACTTTAATTTTGTAAATTTATAAAAACTTACTGAGACCGAACGTTTTCTAATGATGTTAATTATGTTTGCAAAATATACTTACTTAGAAACCCTTTTCATAAATATTTGTACACTTGTTTCCCAGGAACGTATGTATTCATGTAAGAATTTTTCACTTTTATAATGGAATGACTGTCTTAATAACGAATAGACATACAAACAACTTGAACAATATATACTAACAGTTTCACAAATATTATGTTGTATAGTTGAAAAAACATTTTTTTCAATTCGAATCTTTTTCCTATTGGTCTGGTCTTAATATGTAATAAACATAGCAACAACAGTAAATAGGGCATTCATGGAAGCATGTTAATAGCATTGTTTAAGGCTTCGCCGCGAGTTACAGCCCCTATGACATTTATAGAGGCCTAATACATAATTTCTATCTATTAACTTGTAACACTCTTAAAAATAAGGTGTTCCATATAAATTCATTTATATATTTAATTTTTATTTAATAATTGTATCGTCCGAATATTAAAAAAAATTTTGTTTTCTTGGTACGATTGTAATTCTAGGTTAAGTTTCGTAGCGCCCCTAGTGGGTAAAAATGTAAAATATCGTACGAGTTGGTAGCTTAAGTTACAAAACTGACATCACCCGATGTGACGTAAGCATGGTCTGATATCGCCTGATCTGACGGACCAATCAAAAAAAATTCAAAATAATAACCGAGGGTGGGAATATCCGTTGGCGTGCCCCTTCAGAAGGCCGACTTCTCCAGATGTTCTTGAACAGAACACACGTGGCATTTTCGGACATAATTTAGAAATTTGTAAGCTTCCAATATTCAAAATTTAAGATGTCAAGGCCGGTACCAAATTTTATTAACGTAACTAAAGAAGAAGTCAGAAGCGATTATTCGTATGTTCCAAATAAGTAAAAGTTTATAAAATTTTTGTTTAATGAGCGCTGATTTGCAAGAGCGATGTATTAAGTGTCAAGTGTACAAAATCGATGTGCAATAATTAACGATGTGTTTAAAGTATTTTACAAGTGATGTGCACAATCAGGTACGTTTTAGATAATAATAAAGAAAATGTTTTTTAATGTTAACTAAGTTGAATTTTAAATGATAAACCGTTAACACATGAACGGTAGGAATTGTCCTTTGAATAAAAATTAAAAATTAATTTGGAAAAACTTAAGTTACTATCTTGTCGATATAAATATAATTTTAAAGGTTAATAAGTAATTAAAATATATGGAATAACTAGCAGTAATTAAAAATAAATTACTCGACACATTGCTGTCTTTGTTCTTTTGTAATTTGTCACTGATTAATAAATTGTATGACTTTGTATTTTAAAAATTTAAATTCTTATTTCCCAAGAAACCTCAACTGTTACAAATGCGCGACTCTGCTCTATTAAATTTCTGCTGTCTTTTGTTGTTTTCTAAAATGTAAGTCTCATACTCCGCTAGTTTTAGAAAAATTTATTAATAAAAAAGTGAATGATAATTACTGCTAACGAATTCCAAGGATTAATACCATTCATGTGTTAATTAGTTAGGTTGTGCATCCCTCCTTAAAAATACTCGTCAGTGTGTAGCAAGGTTAATTTCAAACTATCAAAATGTCTAGCGAAAATCAATATAGATATGTTGATAAAAGATGAGTTAATTTTCGAACTAAAAATTAGAAGTGTTAGAATGGACAGTACAGTATCCGAAATAAGAACGACCTTGAGAAAAATAGCCAAAGATTCTAGTTATAAAGCGGACCCTAATAATTTAATTGGTAAAATGGATGTGCCTAGCGAGTTTTTGTTAATTGAAAATAAATTTAAGGACTTAGTAGAAATGTGTAATAATTTTCATAATTTTCAAACATTTTCTAGTCTCTCTGAAAAAGTTTGATTTATTCAATACATTAACCTGTTCAATTTTTGTTTCATTCTTTGAGATATTCGGATTTATTACATTTTTGTTTTTTAAATCTGAGCGTTTAAATTTATTCCCTTTATTGTTACATTTAAATTTATTTTGACATTTCTTGATTAAGTAAATTTTGTGTGTTACTTCATTACGGAAGAAATATGGCATTTCTTTCCTTAACAGTAATTGCTAGTTAACATTTTTGTTGTTATTACAATGCTTAGCAATATGACCTAACCTGTTACAGTTATAGCATTTTACATGATTCCTATTACTTTCACATTTACTGTTTGTTCATTGTTATAATTCTTAAGTTTTATCTTATTAGGCTCCTGCCTTCTACTTGGATAATTTCTAAATACAGGATTATGGTTTTCTTGTCTTATTACATCGTTATAACCTAAATTTTGAATCTGAACACACATATTGTCCAGGTCGTTAAAATTAGCGGGATTGTTTACAAAATTTAACTTATTACGGTCTTCTGGCTTAATTCCTAACTTAATAATTTCTATTATCTCATTATCTGAATAGTTACATCTTAACAATTTGCAATTATCTTTAACTCTTCTGATATACATGTTTATTAGTTCTAAATTACCTTGCGGTCTGTTTACCAAATTTCTTTTAAAATTTTCTCTGAGATTTATAGGTACAAAACTTTTTAATATATCTTCATGAAAATCATCTAAGGAGACACTATTGTCTAAAGCAAAGAGGAGTTTATCCAACAAAGGGCCTTGAACCTTTCCAATGCTTAATTCTAAAATTTTTGCATCTGTCAATTTAGTTTCCCTTTTTATTTTCAAAATTACACTCATAAATTTTAATAGACTGTCTAATTCTAGTCCACCTGACATGTCAAACATTTTTAAATACCTTTCTAAAAGATTTGGCAATTTATTGTACAGTTCAGGATTAAACACTGGCATACAATTGGTTTGACTTTTTAGTAATTGATGTTCAAAATTAGTTATTTATAAATTTGTATTATTACCAATTAACAGTTCAGGTATTGCAATTTCCGTTGATTCCCTATCGCAATCGTTTGTTTTTGATTCAGTCTTTTCAAACACATCATTAATTAATTTCTCTTCCTCTAGACTACTAGTAGATAGTTATCTTTCGGTTTCTATCCTAACTTTACTGTCTAAATCTGTTTCAGCTATTAATTTTTCCAAATCTTTCATCTTTGTTAAAAAATCCTTTAGGTCGTCTGACATTTTACATTCTAATTCAAATTTCAACAAGCATTTACATCTTAATCTTAAATGTACTAGTTTTGTTTCAGCTCTTAAAACATCAATAGCTCTAGGGTCGGTTTTTAAATTATTACACATTTCTACTAAGTCCTTAAATTTATTTTCAATTAACAAAAACTCGCTAGGCACATCCATTTTACCAATTAAATTATTAGGGTCCGCTTTATAACTAGAATCTTTGGCTATTTTTCTCAAGGTCGTTCTTATTTCGGATACTGTACTGTCCATTCTAACACTTCTAATTTTTAGTTCGAAAATTAACTCATCTTTTATCAACATATCTATATTGATTTTCGCTAGACATTTTGATAGTTTGAAATTAACCTTGCTACACACTGACGAGTATTTTTAAGGAGGGCTGCACAACCTAACTAATTAACACATGAATGGTATTAATCCTTGGAATTCGTTAGCAGTAATTATCATTCACTTTTTTATTAATAAATTTTTCTAAAACTAGCGGAGTATGAGACTTACATTTTAGAAAACAACAAAAGACAGCAGAAATTTAATAGAGCAGAGTCGCGCATTTGTAACAGTTGAGGTTTCTTGGGAAATAAGAATTTAAATTTTTAAAATACAAAGTCATACAATTTATTAATCAGTGACAAATTACAAAAGAACAAAGACAGCAATGTGTCGAGTAATTTATTTTTAATTACTGCTAGTTATTCCATATATTTTAATTACTTATTAACCTTTAAAATTATATTTATATCGACAAGATAGTAACTTAAGTTTTTCCAAATTAATTTTTAATTTTTATTCAAAGGACAATTCCTACCGTTCATGTGTTAACGGTTTATCATTTAAAATTCAACTTAGTTAACATTAAAAAACATTTTCTTTATTATTATCTAAAACGTACCTGATTGTGCACATCACTTGTAAAATACTTTAAACACATCGTTAATTATTGCACATCGATTTTGTACACTTGACACTTAATACATCGCTCTTGCAAATCAGCGCTCATTAAACAAAAATTTTATAAACTTTTACTTATTTGGAACATACGAATAATCGCTTCTGACTTCTTCTTTAGTTACGTTAATAAAATTTGGTACCGGCCTTGACATCTTAAATTTTGAATATTGGAAGCTTACAAATTTCTAAATTATGTCCGAAAATGCCACGTGTGTTCTGTTCAAGAACATCTGGAGAAGTCGGCCTTCTGAAGGGGCACGCCAACGGATATTCCCACCCTCGGTTATTATTTTGAATTTTTTTTGATTGGTCCGTCAGATCAGGCGATATCAGACCATGCTTACGTCACATCGGGTGATGTCAGTTTTGTAACTTAAGCTACCAACTCGTACGATATTTTACATTTTTACCCACTAGGGGCGCTACGAAACTTAACCTAGAATTGCAATCGTACCAAGAAAACAAATTTTTTTTTTAATATTCGGACGATACAATTATTAAATAAAAATTAAATATATAAATGAATTTATATGGAACACCTTATTTTTAAGAGTGTTACAAGTTAATAGATAGAAATTATGTATTAGGCCTCTATAAATGTCATAGGGGCTGTAACTCGCGGCCAAGCCTTAAACAATGCTATTAACATGCTTCCATGAATGCCCTATTTACTGTTGTTGCTATGTTTATTACATATTAAGACCAGACCAATAGGAAAAAGATTCGAATTGAAAAAAATGTTTTTTCAACTATACAACATAATATTTGTGAAACTGTTAGTATATATTGATCAAGTTGTTTGTATGTCTATTCGTTATTAAGACAGTCATTCCATTATAAAAGTGAAAAATTCTTACATGAATACATACGTTCCTGGGAAACAAGTGTACAAATATTTATGAAAAGGGTTTCTAAGTAAGTATATTTTGCAAACATAATTAACATCATTAGAAAACGTTCGGTCTCAGTAAGTTTTTACAAATTTACAAAATTAAAGTTGGGATAGCCATAAACTAATGTAAAAGTGATTAATTAAGTTTCACCGAACGTAAAGTACTACAAACTTCAAGAGATCACCAGAAGGTCCAACAAAACAGATTGTCTAGAGAAGTTACTTAAACTGATTGAAACAAGTACATCTTCTGGAGCAGTGAAGGAAGACGGGTAGCAGTATTTCTCGTATTGTTTAAATAAATGCGAATAATTTGCAAGTCAGGTACAACTATTTATTTAAACAGGCTACAGTATTGTCATCAGGGCTGCAATACATAATGTATTAATGACAATAACGTAGCTAATATTAAAACGTTGCCTGTTTAAAGAAAAACTAGAGTTTTGTAGTCCATTACGCTCAGTGATACTTAATTAATCATTTTTTTTATTAGTATATGCTTATCCAAACATTAAATGTTGTAAATTTGTAAAAACTTACTGAGAATTAAATTTTGTAAAAACTTACTGAGACAATAAATTTTGTTTTACAAATTTAAAAAATATAAAGTTCGGATACTTATAAACGAATGTAAAAGTAATTACTTAAATAAGTAGTTGTACCTGACTTGTAAATCCACCGCATTTATTTAAAAAAACAATCTCTGCGAGTGTAAACATGATTAATAATATGTCTCATAGTCGATGTTGGTCCCCACAAACTTTGACAAATAACAGATTTTTATAAAATAACTAGCTCCAATAACATTACAATACCCTTCTTTGTTAAAAACTGAAACATCATGAGGAAAACTTGCAAACGAAATACGATGCATTAAAATGTTATAATTAGAGTGCAATTGCAGGTAAACATAGGGCATAGAACATACTATCCTGTTTCAAAGGAATGTTTAACGCTGTAACCAACTTTTTCTACAGCTGAGCAACTGTAACAGTTATTCTTCAATGAGGAAACTGAAAACATGTCGATATCGAGGATGACAGACAGTTCTATTTAAAGGTTTTGCTGTCATTCATACCATGTTATCAATTTATTTGAAAAATCAAAACAAAAGAAAATTGATATTTTGTAGAATAATTAGAATTGAAATTATTTTAGCTCATATTGAAAAAAAATCATTTCCAAAACTATAAATATTTATTGTCATTTAAAAGTTTGCTACATAATGAAAATATGCTAAATTTTATACAATATCAAGAGCACAATGGTAAAATATATTGCAGCAAAAATATTGGCAAAAAAACCAACCCACAAAAATAAGTAATATTACTTAAGTTACCTATGAATAAACCTTTATGTACATTTCGATGACCATGTCGTTATCAGAGAATCCTACTAAATCACCATCCAGAATACAATAATGCTCTATTTACAGGTCTTGCTGTCATTCATCATGTGACGCCATGTGTGCAGAAAATACCTTTCTTTCTATAGTGGGGAAATGTGAACTTAATAGAGAAATGATTGAAACAGTTGTGATTCCAATAGACAACACTAAACCATTTTAAAATTAGCGAGTTTAACAAAATGATGTGGGGAATCTTGAAAATTTTAATTCTAGTGGAATTTGTGTTTTCTTAGTTTAGTTTATGTAGTTCTCATATATCAAGTGTTATGAGAATTTACCCTGGTGAACTGGGCATAAGCAGAGTGAACCCACGAAGCAAAAGTTACAGAAAAAGTTAGAAGACAGAATTAATGCGAAGTAAAACACACACTACAATTGTACGTCATTGTGTCAAAACATTAAAATAAAATTTATTCTAGACTAATTTACTGGTTATTAATTACAAATCCAAATTTGTACATCCTAATTAATACAAAAAAGCCGCCACCAAAGACCAAGACTTACTTCGACATGACACAAAAACATAAACAACTAAAACGTAAACAATGAAATTAAAATCGCTGCAAACATAAAAGAAAAGGCTGAACTAAACAAAATCACACTCACCACAGCAGACAAAGGTAACACCACATTTATTATTAATACAACAGCCTAAATGACAAAATCAATGAATACATAACATATAATAATATAATACAACTACATACATATCCAACTGAGAAATATCACAGAACCATCAAAAACCTAATTATTACATCCAAATATATTGCCAGCAAAAATAAAAAATACCACCTACAACAAATCCAACCTAAAGCAACTACCCTTCACACTCTCCTAAAAATTCACAAATCCAATGTCCCCATCCGAGCCATCATCGACTACCAAAATGCCCCTGCACATAAACTAGCAAAATACATGGACAAAATAAATCTAATAGCTTGAACACAGAAACAAACATAAAAAACAGAACACACCTCATAAATAAAATAAAAGGCATACTTACTACACAATTCAACACTACTATCACTCGACATAACAAACATGTACACCAACATAGCCTCCGAAACCCTCAATATCCTAGAGACTCAATGAATATAGTACAACATCCCAAAAACCCATCCGAAATCCTAAACATCCTCTAAACCATCACCAAAAAAACTATTTCACCTGCAACTCAAACTTCTAATCACAACCAGATGGTCTACCCATGGGAAGCCCTATCAGCAGTGTCCTAAGCGTAATTTGTTCCTACAACAAATAGAAAACACCAAGATACTCACAAACAATACACACGAACACAAAATCATTTACTGGCACAGATACGTCGATGATATCATAAGACTACAGAGGCAACACACGACAATGCGAAAAACTCCTTCCGTACACGTAACCTGTACGGACCGACACGACGGCATCTGCCTCAGCCTTGTGAGGCGGACGGAAGTTAGACCGTTAAGGCGATCCAACCCTCTGTTAGTAACGGTTGGACGTTAAGACGATGTTCCCATTTCCATTTACACTTAATTGTTTTAAATTTGGTGTAAAGGTTTTTATGTCGACTGACGCTATGGTGAAGTTGTGTGGTATACAGATGTATTTATTTTTGTGGATCAAGTCTGTGTTGTTGCATATGTATGTGTGACTGTTAGACTTTGTTTCGAATAACTCTGTTTATTTGGCTGGCTTGTGTGAAGGTGCCGGTGTGTAGTTAGTTAGTGAGCGTCTGGGTGTGTTTTGTTTGTGGATATTAGGTAAGGGGTTAGTATTGGTTCTTAGAGTTTTATTTGTTTGTAGTATTTCTAGGGTATACAAGGAGTTTGGTTATTTTGGTTTCTGTCATTAATAAAATTACTTTATTTTCAACGTCTTCTAGGTGCATTATTAGTTGTGCTTGATTTAGTTTTTAATGTATTTATAATGGACATTTTATATTCAATGCCTTGTCCAATGTATTCATGGTGAATGGAATCTGGGCTTTGTATAGTTGTTTCTGTGTAACAACTTTAGTATTTTATTGGATTTCTTGATGTGTAAGCTGTATTCAAGTCATATGTTTAAGTCCTAATTCGTTTATATTCAAATCGATGTTTATAGTGTTTATTGTACGGGGGTGAAACTGGTGGTGGGTGTTAAAGTGTTATTGTTATGCGTTGAGAGTTTTGTTTGTGGCTGATGCTCTGTTGCTGTCTGTGTGTATATTCTTTGGTGTAATGAACGATTTCTTCAAGTATAATTGCAACGTATCAACGATTATCTTCAACTATTGTCTATATAGGTCATTAAATAAAACCCATTTATCCAGCTTTATATGTAATTCTTTGAGCATTTTAGGATATCAAATAGTCTAAATAACTAATCAAATGAAACACAACTAAAAAATTAATAATAAATATAGTCTTGGGGTACTTTGTCATTTATCAAATTAAATATACAATTTGTTAAATGATTACTACGTCATTTTATTCTTAATATCAGGTTTAAATGGCTTCAGTTTTCTACGTAAATACAAAGCAGAACAAATTCATTAAACATTATGTACTCTTTGATGTAAAAACAACAATATTTGCTTGTAAAGATATTAACAATGACTGATGTATGGTTGGCTAGTAGCATGCACTGAGGTTACATTATTGTTTCCATGGAAACATTCACTGCTCCAGGAACCTAGAAATGTCGCTAGAAAAGAGGTAATCATAGCTAGGGGTATAGCTGAATTATTTATAATTGTTTATGCTTACTAATAGCATAAACATGGTACGAATATATTTAATTTTTGCAATATTTTGTACCAGCACTCTTGGATCATTTTCCTTAGCTTGTTTAATCTTATTATTTTAAATTGTCACCAACATCTATACAATGGCTCACCATTAGTCTGCAAATGCAATAACAACATTAATTGTTTCCATCTATAACTTTGTATTACTCTATGTGAAGGTCACTTGGCTGGTTAGTATCTTATAGTACGTTAAAGATAAACGTTTTCCCTTTTTTATTAAGATATATATCTATAATGTTTTTTATTTTTATTAGGATTTTATCTAAAATGTTGGTAGTAAATGTTTTACTCTGATTTTTTTTTATTACGAACTTCCCCGTTACAATTCCTCGAAATATGAAAAAGCAAGACATCAATATTCGATTCCCTTCCTAAATATTACACACAAAATGGTCCTTCAAAACCAAATGTATTTTGTAACACAAAGAATGTTAGTCCTTCGCAGGTTTCTTCAAGCTAAAACAATCTAAGCCAATTAATACTTAACTACACACACGTTTAATCTATAAAAGTTAGCACTTGAACACCAAATGTAAAAATTTTATATTGTGCAAAACAGTTTTCCTTTGGAATTTTATTTATAATATGACCATTTTTTTACTGTTAGTTTAAAAATCTGTCAGGGAATTAAAAAGGTTATAAACTCTGTGTGTGTCTATGAATTACAGTTTCAGGTAGATTTGCAGGCAGGGTGGTCCAGTGTTGGTGTGTGTATGTGTATGTGTGTGTGTGTGTGTGTGTGTGTGTGTGTGTGTGTGTGTGTGTTGTGTGTGTGTGTGTGTGTGTGTTGTGTGTGTGTGTGTGTGTGTGTGTGTGTGTATGTGTGTGTGTGAGAAAGAGAGAGAAAAATAGAGTGAGAGTGAGAAATAGAGCGAGAGAGAGAGAGAGAGAGAGTGAGAGTAGAGGAATGGAGGGAGAGATTTCAAATCAGTGCTATATATCCATCCACCAATACAAACACAAATAAACCTATATCCCAAGACAGTGCGATCCATAACTGTTCACAGTGATTTAAGAGCGACTCACACTTTCAATAGTTATTTTTGTTTTATGAAATATTTTCTATAAAATGTCATTAAATTCGCTAAAGATATTCAACACTAAGTCTCCAGGATTGCCAAAGATTGCCTTAGCAAGCATAACATGGGCCGATGCTGGAGATTCACAAAGAAATTTAAAACGTCTAAGCTTACTCGCTGAGAGTGGGCGCAATATATCTAAGGTAAACCCTTTTCAGTTGTTTACAATCTTTATATCTAGATTTCCTTTCTACGTATTTTATATCCATTTTTATATATCGCGATATTTTATCATTTTTATTTTTTGCTAAATTTATAAGTATCTTTTTCAAAACTTCTTCAAACTAACTTCCCAATGATGTAGAGACCTGAAATTCTAAACATAGGTCACAATTAGATGAAAATGCCACACGCACTAGGTTTCTTGTCTCTACGTTGGTTTAAACCAAGGTTATTTAAACAAATCGAATTCGGAAGATGAGCTAGAGACTCATCAAATGTATGTGAGAACTGAATAATAGCCTGGTAATCCTTCTGTTCCTGGTCCGCAAGATTCTTTAAACAAATTAAATTTCATTGTGGAGGAACAGACTTGAAATTTTACTTACAGACCAGGAATGGATGATAAAGCTTACTTAAGGTGTATGTTCACTATGCTGTCTGTCCTAGCAAAATCCGGCAAATCCTAGCACTACCTGGCAAATCCTAGCGGTACCATATGGTACCATATTACATGCAATGCTAAAAACATTTTTCTAAACCATTAGGCATAACTAAATTTTGTTTTAGGTTGATGAAGCAGTTGGCTATACTGTAGTCAACATTTTGCCAAACTTCCCCGCTAATCAGTCACATTTTGTTTGTCACTGTTATTGTTTGAACATCACATGTGATTTTTCTTTGATGAAAATGGATTGTGTTTTCAAGTAAGTACTAAAATATACAATAATATAGTAGTAAAATATATAGAAAAATACTGAATGAACTTATATCTAGATATATTATGCTTGTGTTAAATTGCAATTGGTGATATTACTTGCATCAAAACAAACAACATCAATTTCTGTTGCTGCGGTACCGTATGGTACCGCTAGGCTCTTACCATAGCGTTTGGTATTAGGCATGACATAGCTGTTTTAGGTTAATAGTTTTATCTCCAATTGCATATTTCATTAAATATATATATTTATTTATTCTCATTTACGTGTGTGTATGTGTACATATATATTCATATATTATACACAACATTTTATTTGTGGAGATATTACATTGGAGGAAGCACTTCTCATTTTAGGACAGGATGAAGATATGCGTTTTGACGGAATATTCATAGAACCGCCTGAAGCTGTAATTTTAACTGACGAAGATTCCGCTGATGAAGATGAAGGTGGCTTTGTAGATAACTTAAGTGGACGACAGCTTAGATCAGGGGCTGAAATATTTTCTCGGAATGAGAATGTGGAACCTTCTGTAAGTAATTTGAGAGAAAATAATAGGGAGGAGGTCACTCCTGAAAATTCACATCCAAAAAAGAAAAGGTCTGAGGGTAAAGGTGTAAAAAAGAAAGCAAGAAAACCATCTACGTGGTTAAAAAATGATTTAACTCATAAAACAGTACTTTTCCCTGATACTGACTATACTGCTTTTCGTACGCTTAGCCCAGTAGAAGTGTTTGAACTATTCTTCAATGAACCAATTATTGAAAAAATGATACTCGAATCCACAAAATATGCCTTGTTTAAAAATGAACCAGATCCACTTTTGAGTCCATATGAGATGAAAGTCTTTATTGGCATACTGATTGTTACTTGTTACAATACACTCTCTGGGAAAAGATATTAGTGGGAAAATGGTGCTGATGTCCGAAATGATCTTGTGTACAATTCAATGCGAAGGAAAAGATTTATTCAAATCATTAAATATATGCATTTAGCTGACAACAACTATCCAAATGCTCAGGACAAAATGTGGAAGCTCAGGCCCCTTATGAGCTTGTGCAAGAAAAGTTTCATGAACATTTTAGGCCTGAACAGCACTTAGATTTTGATGAGAGTATGATACCATATTATGGGAAACACCCATGTAAACAATTTATACGGGGAAACCCCATCAGGTTTGGCTACAAAGCTTGGTGTGTTAATATTGTAGATGGCTATCTAGTATCTTTTGACATATACAAAGGCAAACAAGTGTCATCAAACACTCAGTATGATGCTGAATTTGGAAAAGCAGCGTCCCCTTTAGTAGTGATGATAGACAATATGCCTGAAAATGTGAAATGTCTTCCACTAAGGTTTTATTTTGATAACCTGTTTACAAGTTTTAACTCGTTATCTCATTTGAAGGAAAGAGGATATGAGGCAACAGGGACCATTAGAGAAAATCGACTACCTAAAGATTGTGAAATTCTCTCGACCAAAGCCTTGAAAAACAAAAAGCGAGGAACATTTGAGTTTGTTAAGAGCGAAGAAGAATGTATTTTAGTTGCTCGTTGTGTGGATAATGCTGTATTTACTACGGCTTCAACCTGCTATGGTATCAATCCAATCCAAAATGTCCAACGATACTGTCGAGAAGAAAAAAAGAGAATTTATGTACCTCGCCCATCTCTCATTGGAGAGTATAACAAATACATTGGCGACACTGACAGAATGGACGAAAACCTGTCACCTTATAGAATTGGAATTCGAGGAAAAAAATGGTGGTGGCCCATATCCACTTGGCTGATTGATACCACTATTCACAATGATTGGCTAACATATAAAAAGGCTGGGAAATAAATGAGACAGCTTCAGTTGTAACACACTTTAGACGGTGTTACATATTAAAATAGCAAATTTCAGAAAACAAACGAGAATAAATTCAAAATTGTAATAATGTATAACTATGTAAAAAAAAATTGTAATGTATGATAAATATTTTTAATGAGATCTCTGGCTGATAGTGACATCTAGCGAGAAAAACTTAAAACAAGTTGTCAAGCTAGGGATGCGCACCCCTGATGCGCGATAGGTAGGAAAGTTGCTCGCAACTAATTTATCTCTCTCATTTGGCCAGGATGTAACAGGGAAAGGACGTCTCCAAATAGCAAGAAAATGTATTTAGTTTCTTTTTATTTTAATTAATATAAAGTATTATTTTCTTTTAATCATGGCATAGAACACGACATACGATACCAGATACAAGATGGGTTGCAGACTTTTGAGGGCTTCTCCCGATGCTTATTCACGAAGATGAGGCCAGGCTTTACCGAGATTTTCCACGAGGAGGAAGGGAAGTTGCGACAAGTTAACACAGCTAAGTGGGCGATTTAAGACTTTTAAAACTTAATTTCAAAATTTAAAATGTTTCGAAGCAGAATTCTAAATAATGAACGTTGAACCTTTTAATTAATAAGGATAACTATAATTACGCATCTTTTGGTGCTAATATGTTCACATTAAATTATTAAATTTGATTATACAAAAAAGGCAAGTAAACTCGAATATATGTTCATTTTCAGCCATTGATTAATTAATTAATTGAAGGATTGCTATCATTAAAAATTTATAAGTAAAATTAAAAATGTTCCATAATCCGTAACTGAGTGTTAAAAAATTTATGTGTCATGATTTTAATTTATTTTATCTGTCTATCTTAAAATAAAAGTTTATAATTTGCTTTAATTGAATTTAAAAGAGTCATTATTTTACCAGCGCACAATTCCTTGCATTTCAAATAAATAAACCTTAGGAATTAATTCAAGAATATTCTGCTAATTTTAATGATTTAACTTGGTAATTTAAAATATTTTTAATGTAACGGAGTTATAGCTTCTATTGCGTTACAGGCAGACGTCTCGTTACGCCTGAACTGTAAGCTAGAAGTGAATATTAAATGTTTTAAGAGTTATAACTAAATAAAGTCCAATTTGTTTAATTATAAACCGTTACACAAAATGCGCAACTCTGCTAGTTTCATTTTATAACTACCGTTACACAGTTCCGGAGAGAAATAGCTCAGACATACCTTGAATTATATAAGAAACCTCCACAGACCGGTGGGCGTCCCATCTCGTCGCCATGCAGTTCTACAGGATCTAGGTTAGTAAAAGTATTATACGTTGTTCAATTTCATCAGAATATTGAAAATATGCTAAAATAAGTAGGCCTAACATGTGTAGGCAATTTACATGCAGTGCATTTTTCCCCTCAGCTGTGAGAAATAAAATGTGTTAGGGATGTAAAAAATACTTTGTATATAATTACTTTATTTTTGCTATAAGAATAAAACTTATGGTAAATTTCAGGGCCATGCTTTCAGATTCGATGAAACAAAACACTACATTTCTCCAACAAGTCAAAGAATAAGATGTGGCTATGAAAACTGTACATCACGGGTCAGAACAGAATGCACTAAATGCAACGTTGGCCTTTGCACTAAATGTTTTGTGTTGTTTCATATAAAACAGTGAACATTTTAGACTGTATGAACCTCTAAGTTGTATGCATATAAGCAAATAAAATATATTTGTCAACAAAATAATTGTATTTTGCTACAGAATAACGTTTAAAATTATTAAACCTCATTAAAACCGTAGAAAATATCTCTACAATAATTATCGAGTAAGGCTTACATAAAAGCCTAGCGGTACCATATGGTACCATGCTATATATAAAAAACTAAGGAGTAAAAATCAAAAATATTTATATATTTTAAGTTTAGGTTGATGTAGTATTGGAAATATGAAATATTATTTAAATCGAAGAAACTTAAAAACTCAGGCTTTACAGGGAGTAACTTATAGGCTACATTACCCTATTACTTGATTTACCCTATGAAAATAACATTTCTCTTTTACGATAAGTATTCATTAGGATTTTACTATGAAATTGTCTATTTATTTATTATTTAATGTTTACTCAAAGACTGTGAAGAATATATTTATTTAGAATGACAACCGCGGATGAAAATACAAGTTTTCTTGTTTAGTTTCATATAAGAATCATCTTGATGGGTGGAATATTTCCAGAGATGTGACCGTTTATAAATAAAAGCCTTGGCCTCGTCAATCCTGGAAACGTAAAATCAGGCTAGCTTTTTATCACTAACAGCGCGTACAATTTCTAAACCGGTAATTAATATATCATACTGTAAAAGTGTTCTACCTAAACCAATTATTAATAATATACCCACCCTTACCCTAATGACATATATTTTTATAAACACCTTAAACAACTATTAAGTTTTATTCTAACCTTAAATTTTGTATTTCTATCATAACCACATGATAGGTGATAGTGCATAGTGACCTGGTTTTCCCCCGTCAAACATGCATTTAATTTTGGGCTAAGTGTGGGAGTGAATGTTGCGTTTGTGACAATCGTTACAATGGTTAAAGTGATGGCTGCACAACGAGGAGAGACAAACACGGCAAGTTGGGCTGCAACAGGAACCTGAAGCGGATAAGGTTGCACGATTAGCCAAAACGCTGTAAGCGAGCTATAGAACATCCGGAAGAACAGCGCAGGATCGACCTTAGAGATAATAACTAAAGAAAGGATCAAGCTAGGTCACGTGAGACAAGGGACGCAAATTCTTCTTGCCTTACCGATTGCGTGCTTCGACTTGCTCAAGCAAGAGCAAACAATACTCCCAAGCCACACTGCTCACCTTGCCAGCGACGCAAGCCGCATGTAGACCTACTACTCTTATATATGTCCCTGACCGAGTCTCATCTATATATACAATATCGATTGATACTTTTCACCCGGACATAAGGCTAGACAGCAGAAAATAATTAACTACATTTTAAGAAAATTAAATATACCACGCTTTTAAAACTGACTAAAAAGTATAAAATAATTTTTCATGGCCCTTCTACAATGTCGAGGGAGAATTGTTAGTGGCTATGGATATATTTGTAATACTTTGATAAAAAAAAAAAAAAACGTGGGGCGCAGCCAGTAAATAATGCTAGTAGAAATGCTCCGAATTTATTCACAAACGATTTCAGGGAATTTAAAATGACATTGACTGTAATTTATATAATTGTCTGTGCCCTACATCATGGATTGTCTACTTCTATTTTTTACTGACTGCGCCACACGTTTCCCCCTCCAAATATTACAAATATATCCATAGTCACTAACAATTCTCACTCATCATTGTAGAAGGGCAATGCAACATTATTTTATGCATTTTAGTCAGTTTTAAAAGCGTGGTATATTGAAAAACACATTTATTTATTTATTTATTTTTCATTACAAATTGGGAAAAGTTGAAAACTTAGTGATAATGAGTATAAATGGAAAAACTTAGAGAGTTCCATTGTTATTGAATAAAGTATGTCACATCAATGGATGAGAAATAATACTCACTGGGGTCCAAAATGCCATCAGCGTTATATCTAAGCCGCCAACCATTCCTAATATAGCTTACGGTATTAGACAAACCTTAAACCTTATTAGTATAATCCTTAAAGGCAAATCGTCCACATGCAAGTTGTACAGCGCCCGTATAAACAATACTTAAACCCAAAATAAACCTCGAGTTTTTGCAATTAACCCAATTATAGAGTTTTTTTCATTATAAGAAGTATTTATAGAACAAGGCAATGAGTAAAGTATCACATCAAGCCCCTCCATGTCCGCAATATACCTGACTCTATAAATAACGATGGGAACTCACCCTTATCTGATTTTGTAACCATAATGCCCTTAATATTGTTGCAGAACCTACAGGTAGGGGAGACCTGGGCTAGTTGTCACACGGTAAGTTGGCGCAGTAGCGACAAATTCTATGTTTATGAGTTGACAGCACTGACCGGCCGTTGGAGTATTTGTCCTCGTATCACAACAGTGTAGTTAAGAAATCCTTGTATCGTGGAAACCTGTAAATGTAAAATCAGGCTGTGTTTAAATCACATTAAAGGAGTATAATTCCTAAACCGGTCCTGATATAGTTTTTTTTTCTATAGGACAATTTACTCAAATGTCTCCAAATATTCAACACTACAATCTTTTTCTTATACTATATGAAGGAGAAAAGAGTAATGTTAGTGTTATATAAAAACGATTAATTTCGAATTTGTACTGCATAATGCATTCATGTTTGTAATAGTTCAGTATAAATCCGCTTAACCGCAGCTCCTGACGATACGATGTAATAAATATTACCCTTCCTCCAGTAGGATAATGATCGCCGGAGACTTGAATTCTAAACATACATGCTGGGGCTGTAAGTCTATAAACACAGGAGGCCGGCAACTCCAAACCTTCAAAGACCAGGACGCCCCGTTAAACCCATCCGTAGCCTCATGTGGCTCCTGCAGCACCCGCTAACCCATCCCTGACCACATCTACCTCACCCGCTTCTATAGACTGGACGAAAGAAACATTTGAACCGCTCCTAAGAGTTGTCAATTCTCCTCTGACCTGGGAAGCCTTCACGGGCGGACTGGGTTCTTTGCATTGTTAAGACCTTGTCTTCACCCCCAAAACCACTCAGAATGCATGACTTCCTTCATCCAGTAAGTCTCTTCTGTCAACCATGGATAGGTTACCGGTCCTGATATGGAATGCCAACGGCGTAAAATATAAAGAACTAGAGCTTCTTCGCTATATGCAAAGAACCGACTATAAACTAGCGCTTATTACAGAAACACCTAAACCCCCAAGATAAATATTTAAAGTTTACGTCACTGACAGGAAAACTAGAAGCCGCGTCGGTACAGCTATAATAATACATATTCGTATTAAACATTTTGAATTGTAACTGCAAACAATAGCATGCATTGAAGCATCAGCTATTAGGCTTGCGCTCAACGGTAGCACCACAATACTTGTATCAACTTACAAACCCCCGGGTTCTGTTGTTTACACTCGCGATTTAGAAGTCCTTCTATAAACCTCCTGTAGGGTAAAAATCGCCTAAATTTTAAAGGACCTGAATTCTAAACACACATGCTGGGGCTGTAAGTCTATAAACACAGGAGGCCGCCAACTCCGAACCTTCATACAAAACACAACAGCTATACTACTGGCCTCTCCTGAACCAACAAACAACACACCACTTACCACACGAAGACATTTTGGATACAGCTATTGCGTAAGGTTTGCTATTAACACCGTAACTTCACGTCGATAGAGATCTGAATTCAGATCACTACCTCGTGATAATGACGGTTTCTGGAAGCCCTGTTCGCAGAGAGCTAAGGAAGGTGCTAGACTACAGACTGGCTGACTGGGAGCTATTTCTGTTCCAGCTGGACAGCACTCCAATGTGTCGACACACCACTAGACATAGACATAGACTGCTTGAGAGCACGTTCCAACCAAACGACCAAACAGCTGATGCAACCGTTACAGCTAAAGTAGATTTAGAAACAGCACAGTTTGTCTACTACATTAACCAAACACTGACACTACTTTCACAAAGATAAAGTTTGAAATCTCACAAACAAACTCCAAAAAAGCTCTTGAACCAGACACCATCACGAACACAACGCTGAAAAACCTATCGGAGAAAGCGATCACTTTTCTCTCAGTCATCTACAATGCTATACTCCGGACACAACACTTCCCGGACACTTGGAAGGAGGCCAAGATCTTGGTCTTCCCCAAACCGAGAAAAGTCCACAGCAAACCGGACTCATGCAGACCAATAAGCTTGTTGAATACGATGGGCAAGGTATTTGAAAAAATCTTGCCTAAACTTATCAACAAGCATATCCACACACACACAACATACTGAGGCCAGAGCCATTTGGCTTTGAGACAAAACACTCGACTACGAATCAGCAGATGAGAGTGGTGGAGCATGCAAGCATGGATTTCAACAATTACTGCTCGACTGGGGTAGTCTTCCTGGACATTGAAAAGGCCTTTGACCAGGTCTGGCACTACGAACTCTTAGTGAAACTATGACACTATGGCTTTCCAGACGGGCTTATACACCTAGTTAGCTCATACCTGTCCAACCGTAAGTGTAGGGTTGATGTAGATCAAGCTCAATCTACACTACGGAGTATAGGGGACGGAGTCCCTCAGTGCTCAATTATTGGGATAGTATTTTTCAACATCTACATCAAAGACATACCGACAACACTCAACTACAAGTAACCATATTTGCAGATGACACCGCGTTATCCGCTTAGTCATAGGAACCACATCTAATACACTAAAATTACATGAACACTTTTCACAGCACTGGAACCATGCCTGAGCTACTGTAGAGTCA
Source organism: Prosapia bicincta (assembly GCA_036971475.1). Lineage (NCBI taxonomy): Eukaryota > Metazoa > Arthropoda > Insecta > Hemiptera > Cercopidae > Prosapia > Prosapia bicincta. The sequence goes on along the minus strand of JBAIZL010000002.1, from coordinate 280,683,091 downwards.
GTTTGAACGTGGGCAAGTGCAAGGCTCTGCTTCTCTCCAAACGTAGGGCACAAAAACTCAACACACCACTAAAACTATTAGGAGAGGAGTTTCACGGTGGGAACCTGGTCAAATATCTAGGAGGCATACTCAACAGGGGCCTGACTTGAGATCCTCACATTGCCAACACGTTAAAGAAAGCAACAATTACTTTAACACAACTACATCCTATGCTGAACAGAACAAGTCCACATACACTATGGGCGGCCACTACTATATACGTATCTATTTTGCGCAGCATACTCACTTGCGCATCACCCGTCTGGAGCCATGCAGGCAACTCACGCATACGCAGGTTCTAGCTATTCCATAACAAGGTTGTGGGAATAATCACGAAGGAACCTAGATGTACAAGATTAACACTGCTTCACGCTGAGTTGGAAGTGCCTTTCATCAACAACATCTCCGACAATTAGCAACAAGGTTCTACAAACAGGCACACGCACATACAACATCCACACTGGGTAGATATTACCCCACCAACGACACACACAGACGGCTGCTTTTCCTACGGACCTAACCCAACCTAACCTATCCTAACCCAACCTAACCTAACCTAACTTAAGCTTACACCTTCAAACATAAAGCAAAGAATAAATAAATAAATATATAAAGTGCTCCCATGGAAGTATTAATTTGATTGCATGCCTTTTCAGTTTCGAGTAGGCAGCAGAAAAAGAGGTGCATGTTATTCCTGCCATAGTCTCACTAACAAGGTATTTGTAAGGTAATACCACTCCTTATCTCTTAGCATAAGGTGATCCAACCCTCCAGAGTTTATGCATGATCTGTCGCGGGATTTTTCCAGCAGGTTTTTTTTATCAGGTTTATTCACCACGCTCTTAGCCTGACACTCGCCGTACTGTTTCATTTCACTATCTCCTGATTTTTCATGGAAAGAGCTTATAAGCTTGGTACATGGGCAATTAATCCTGTTTCCTTCACTCGCGGTAGAGATACTAACCTGAACGCAATGAGACGGAGGTAGCTCTCTAGAGGCTGGCTGCGACGAGGGCTGGGTAGTCTCAGGGGTTACCAACAAGAGCTTAGAAAAATATGAAAAAACAATATATTACGTAGAAAAAATGTAAATAACTGTTCACAATTTTGAAAGACTATTGGCACCACGTCATTCTACATTAAATACTGCTACAATCTACGTATGTAACAGGAAATCCGACTTTTACTACTAACTTTAGTACAAAATTTTGAAAATCCGTTATCACCTCGCCGTTCTACGTTAAATTTAAACTATTAATCTACGTGATACGGAAAACTGCTTTGTTCCAACGTTTTACAGGAACTACAAACTCACAAATAAGAGGAAATGCTCTGTTTTACCATGTCTTGCCCTGGGAGCTTTGTTTCAGCTTCACCCAGAGCGGACTGACACTTTTACCGTGAAGTTGTTCATGTTGTTTAATATTTTCTAAAACTTACGTAGTATTTACAGTTGCAGTCAGAGTTGTATCTTGACAACATTCGACCAAGATGTAACGGGTAGGACAATCACTATCTACGTGAACACTTTATTCTAGCTTGGTACAGATGCGCAGAAAGTAGATTCCAAGCAATCCTCAGAGACGCTTAAATTATGTTAATTTTATAACTCCTGACAATGTGTTACTTTTAGTCGTTATAGACTTAGTTTTATATAGTATAGGCAGCATTATATCTATGTTACGTCACCAAAATTATTACAACCTTATACCTGATGATGTACAAAATCTACGGAAACACGAAACCTAATTGCAAGTTCCACAAATTTGCAAAAATTTTAAAATAACTTTGTTACACACACAAACTCTATACACCGGAGGTTTATATAAAACATACCCCTTTTATATAATACAATATATATAGCTACAAAATATGTTATACGGATGGATTTGGTTGTAACACAAACTAGTTTTGAACAATGTAATTTGTAAAACAAATATAATGTTACATGGTTTTAAACTTTACACTGCATCTTAGAATTAGCCCCTTCAATTCAACTTCATGCAACTACATCTACAATGTTTTCAATGAATGCGTATGGGCAAATAGAAGGGACAATGTTTGAAGCTTTATACCGCATTAAACAATGTAACATGTTTTTGTCCTTTAAATAAAAACTATTACAGGTATTTAAACTGTAAATAGAGAGGAATAAAAAGGTAAAAATACAGGCATAATAATGTGGACAAATATTATTACAGTTGCGCCTCCATATCCGCGGGTAATAGGCTAAAACATTACCGCGGAAACGTGGAACCGCGGATAATAAGGACGAGGTGTGTTAAACATTATACCTACAGACAATTACAGTATACAGGAGTACATGTACATAGATACGTGAATTTCGTAAGTACATTATATACTGTATAATTTGTAAAATATTACAGTACAATACTTAAGTACTGTTATGTACAGAAGAGCCATTGGGATTGCTGTTTGTACTTCCCATCACGTGGTCTACAGTACCTCATTCGCCTTGCTGCTACCAACATCAAATGTTTGTCATAAAACACGGAAGCAATTATTTGACTGAAAACTTATTTAATAGAGCTGTACAGAGAGTATGTATGTGTAAAATGGTGGACTTCACAATCTACCCGTTAAAAAAATACTACGTACGAAAAGAAGTTTTAAGTTGAAGCTGAGAACAAGAAAGATTTACTCAGAAACATCTTCATCTGAAAGTGGAAAAGACCTGAAAAGAACGGTCTCTTATGTTTAGTGATGCTGACGATAACTAGAACATATTTTTTCTACTTTAAAAAACATTGTGATCGAAGATTGATTTTTGTTCATTTCACTGAAGAGTTGCTGAAGAGGCTGCATCTTTATCCAATGCAATGGCAATTATTTGACTTTAAGAATTTATTTAATAAAGCTGTACAGAGAGTAGGTCTAAGCATGTGTGGAATGGTACACTTTACATATGAACACCATTGCATGCCTAGGAAGTAATAATTCTACATGTAAATTGAAATCAACTACCATTTAAACACTCTTTATCTACGGGAGTAAAGAGTTATACCAGCAAAGTTCTGATACCTCACACAAAGACAAAGAAGTTAGATTACAAGATTAGGTCTCCTACGAGAAAAATTAATCTAAAAAAAGGGAATATACACAAAAATGTAATATACAATAAAACTTAATCTACAAGAAAAAGTAATCTATAGTAAAAAGCAATCTACAAGTAAGTGTTGTCTACATGAAAAAAATGGTTATCTATAAGAAGAAGTAATTTATAGGAGCATGTAATATAAAAGTAATCAGGAATGCTATTTTAGTCGAGATTTATAAAACTGCAGCATTATAAAAAAATAGCAACGAACAAAAAAGGCTATTGTGAAACAAAAGATAAGAAACAGACGACCCTAAACGCGCGATCCATGGGATCACTGATCTAACACCTATCAATTATATATGAGAGGTTGAAAATAAACTGAAATGATTACAAAATCTCACAAGAAGTAGATTGATAAAATTTATTGAAATACATGTTGGTAAAAAATATATTACCACAATAACGCGTCACAAGTTAACATTACACACGTTCTTAACAGTAAGGCAGTTCTCAATAGAGAATACTATTGTGCTATAAAAGTACTTTTGCTATAGTAATGTGAGGAACAGCACAAAGCGTTAGTTCCATTATTTTTACTGATTTGTCTTGAAGCTCATACCTAACCGTCTTGTTAATCGTTTACGAATTGTTAAACCTTTTTAAACTGACAAATTGATTTGCACACACTAAAATAATTTCAATACTGTGAAATCTCAAGGTCCGTGAAGTCGTCTCTTTAAATTGTATTGCAGTCTCTAAGTGTGAACATTTTATTATCTCTGTTGTAAGTGAGACCAAGCATAGATGTTCCACTTTGCACGAAGGAATATCACCTCAACCCAACACGTCGCTTTAAGCAAGACAGAAGACGATAGAAAGAAATGTTAGGTAAACATTTCCTGAATTTTTAAATAAATTCTTTGAGTTTCTTTAATGCGTTAATTAGTTATTGATTATTTTTTTGGCAAAATCAAGACCGCTAGCGATAAATTGTAAGAAAAAATAATTTTTATTATATGTGCTAAATTTCTTGAACAAGGAGCAATTGCGTTGTATCAAGCAATTCAGGTTGTGTCTCGACAAAATATATCCCACAACGCTAAATCTAAATCCAAATGAACCTATAAGAGTAAATATGAAGTTAGAAACTTTTACTTTATAGTATAATAAATTTACCTTTCCTATTCACTTGAGACCAAGTTCTTCTATTTTCCAAGTGTAAACTTCTACAGGCGCCCCGCAATTTTCCTTTCCAGAGTAAAACTTTAAATCCAGCTTGCGGCACGTGTAAACCTCTATTAGTTCATGCGTGAATCCTCATCTGAAACAAATAATTTCATTTAGGCTAAACAACAGCTTTCCTCTAAATTTAGAGGTTTTGTTTTTCATCGTTTTCAATTTAAATACCTATAATTATAGAAATTATCTATATGTTAAATGCACATATTTATAGCCTAAATGTATATATTTACAGTTAGGAACTATGTGATAAAATTTAAATAGAAACTACAAACAATAATAAATAAAATGAAATGTAATAATTTTTAAAATCTCAATTCATCACCTGGACTAAAATAACAACTTACTGATATTTCTCTGCAAATTATAATTTATTGTCTGGTTATAAGGAAATATTGCACTCAATTGTGTGTCTTAATGCATTTCCTTAAGGGAATTAGAGCGTGTACAATAAACTATGGGCCTGATACTATTGAATATTGATAATTTTATATTAAATATTGTAAGTTATTAGGTTGAAAGAGGAGATTTATCAGCATCCACCTATTCAACTGAGCAGTATTTGTTAAAAACACACATACACACTCAACACAGACACACACACATAAACAGACATACACACACACACACACACACACACATAAACAGACATACACACACACACACACAACAACAACAACAACACACACACACACACACACTGTTGAACGTCCTTGTCTGGTACCACACTGTTCGTTAGAAAGAAGTTTGTTTGTTTCTAGGTACCAGACAAGACATCGGTTGACCATCTTCTCCAGTAGTTTGCATAAGCAGCTGGTCAGAGAGAGATGGGTCTGTAACTGCTGGGATTAGTTTTGTCCTTTCCTTGTTTTAAAAGAGGAATTATTGTCGCTTCTAAAAGTGCATCGTGAAAATCGTGCTCTTTGAATATACGGTTGTATATTCGAAGGGAAGCTTGTTTTGCCAACGGGGGAAGATGATTAATCTTGGAGTGTACAATACAATCCAGACTTGGAGCTGAATCTTTCGTTGACGAGAGAGCTGACTCTAGTTCGTCAAGAGAGAAATGGATATTCAAACAAGAACCTCCAGACAATCCAACAGTGAAAGTTAGGGCTTCCTGTTTACGCTTGTACACCTGGAAAGCGTCTTTGTTTGCAGAAGATGAAAAATATTTTGAGGCCAATAACGTCAGCACATTGGCAATTTCCTCACAATCCGTGGTCAAAACTCGATCCCGATACCTTAATGAAATAAATGGCATCGAAAAGGAAGTGCGACGAAAGGAATTATCGTAATTTCTTCAATGTAGATGGAGCTGTTGTTCTTGTAAAAGTGCCAACTTACTGTGACCATTATTCTGGTTTACATTGCCTAAATATTCTTCGTGCTTTCGCAGGCAAGATTTTATATTTTTTCAGCTTTTCACTCGTTGGATGTCTTTTGAACTTGTTCAAAGCTTTTCTTCGTAGCGAAGGATTCATAATTCCACCGCGGAACAGGTGGTCGTCGTGGTTTAGACGAGATTTTCGGAATTGCCTTTCCGGCAGCAATCAAAAGTTTTTGTAAATGAATTGACAATGTCATCAACACGATCCAGGTCACTCATGTCCAGTGGTTCTAGATCTTGTCGAAATTGTACAAAATAAAAAATTTTAAAACTCTTTAGTTATTTTGTAAATTTAATTTATCTCTTTTTCTATAAAACCGCAATGGGTCTTTTATCTAATTTACCGTAGTTAATTCATAGTAGAACATTCATAATTCCACATAAAATAACAACTGGAAAGCACATAATTTTACCCAGAAAACCAAAAATAACATAATTTCGAAACAAATCGAAAATTTATTAGAGAATCACACATATTTAATAAATCGAGATTATATAACAAAATTACAAATAGTTATATATCATAATTATATCAGACATTTTCACAATTGTAATCGAATAACTAGCCTGAAAATCTTCTTATTCTTTTTTTGTATGTTGCCCAAAACAATAACTTATTTCTATGATTTTATAATAACATTCAATTTCGCTTGCTATGGTTATTAATTTAAGGATGATTAACCCTATTTCCTATCTAAGGATAAATCCTTAATGATATTTCTTCATTAAGATAATAATATTATTTAATATTATTTAAAATAATATTTATAGGCTCTGGACCCTAAACAAAAGTTTCAGTCAAAATTATTTTTAATTTTGTCCTATTTTTAAAGTTTCTTCTTTAATATTAACAGTGAATTTATTTTTCAAAACAAATTAAGTTAAGCATGAATATAATTTATTTCAAACCCTTATTTAAAGTAAATATAAATTATTTCAAACATTTCATTTATGTTGCCAGACATTTCTGCATGACCTTAAATTTTGTTTATTTCTAACTGGCTTTGTATATATTGGATTTACAACTGATTTAACAAATGCGTTAATTCCTATCAAACAACTAATCATTTCATTTTTAAATTACAAGAACGTAATTAGATACAAATTTCCTATAACCACATTTATTTCTAAATCAAAAACCCTCTAGACATAATAATTATTTTATATAAACAAATTTCCATCAGTTTAGTTCCCTAGAAGTAGCACAATTATATATGTTAAGTTTCCTCTTGTATTTCTGACATTTTTGTAAAAAACCCTTTATTTATTTACTTCTTACTTTGCAACATTTTACAAATATTTTTACTGGTTTTAATTTGTGTGCTCATTTAAAATAAATTATCTTTATTTAAGGTTGAAGTGATTATTTCAAATTTTGACTATTTCTAAACGTTTGTTTACATCTGACAAGTTTAACACCGCCATCTTGGTTTTATGACGTAAACCAGTATGGCGTCCCATTTAGCTCAGGTTTTATTCGTTCTAACAAGACAAATCCACTATACTCAAAAACATTTTTTCGTAAAAACTGACGTCAAAAGAAATTTGATTATTTTCCATTTTAAACTCAAATAATTAAACTTTGTACTTATTGGAAAGAAATAAGAAAGCTCTAAACTTTTATAACTCCAGCAGGTTCCAGAATCCTTGTAAATCTTGTTACTAGTTTGGAACAGACTTCCGAAGTTTGTTTTTTCCGATCTACTTTGTGATCCGAATGAGTCCTTCCCTCTGTATTATTTTGAGTTGGTTATCGCTCTTCTGCCTCCATTCTTTCTTCACTGTTTTACGTGTTACCGGAAATTTAGTTTTTAAAATTCAAAAGTTCGAATTTATTACAAGTTATAAATTTCACTGTCTTTATACTTTTTTATCTATGAATTCATTTCCGACTTTAAGCTTAAATTTTAGAATTTGGATTTCTTTAGAATTTTCTTGACCCAACAATTTAAAAAATTAAAATTCAATCTTGGTAAATTGAAAATTAGTCCCCGCTCTGCTTCTATATCTGAAATACAAAATTCACTCCCCTTTTTTTACCAACTTCAATACATAGAAAACACAACCCAAGTTCTTTAAAAAAGACAACATTTAGAGTGTAAAATCCCTGAAAGGGTTGGGGAACTCACATATTAGGCTACCCCTACAAACGAATTCAGACCTAATGATCCTTCTATATTTTATTTCAAAAGCGGTGTTCTAAACGACTGTCCGGGTAAACTACTCATACCGCCCTAAAACAGCCTTCTTTGTCTTCAGCTTCCCTCTCTGGCTACCCCTCCTCTGCTGCTGGGCCTTCCTCCAATCACAAAATTTTCAACATATGGGGTGACCTATCATACGTTATATTCTTGCTGGTATTTTCCAATGCCAATGGTCTTCCTAGATGCATTTTCACATCCTTTCACTCTTTGTATTCTACTTCAGTGAACATGCATGGCAGTGAAATTGCAGAAATCTTAAAAAGGATGGGTGTAAGAGTTGAAGTGCCACCACGTTTGTTCACCGCTACAAAATTGCGAAGACCTCAGGATAAATATGCATTAGTTGAACATTTTATGAGAAAGTAAACAGATTCCAACCAAAGGACATACGAATGGATATACAGGTACATCATGTGACGTAAAAGTGATAAAAGTATCAGATTAAAGCCCGATTTGGTACATCTAGTTATCAATTGGTCGCGATACAAACCCAAAAATTAAGAGGGGTATTTAATTGTCGATTACTTAAGAAATATGTTAGTTATAATTAAATATAAATTTAAGAAGTAAAGTATAAAAAAAAAAAAAATATTTTGTTACAAAGATAGAATGAAGTGAAAGGAGCCAAAGAGTAAAGGACCCAAAACGTAAACATTACACTGAGAGGCTCAGGTAAAAAAAGATAACCCTTTTTCTTTCAATGTGGACAAATTATAGGCAGTGAACGTATTGTGATGATAGAGACATAAATGTTGAAAAGGGACAGTCATAAGCCAAAACAAAAGTGAAAGTGAAAACACTTGGGTCAAAAGGGGTTATTAACTACCCTTAGACAAGTAGGCTTAGTAATTGTATCTTAGGTTAGATAAATATGTAATTATTGCTTTTGTAAATGTAGTTAAATTTTGAAATATTGGCTAGGTTTGGCTACAGTGAATTAGAGTCTGAAAAACAAACATTTCATTGGATATCATTTATTTGTAAAATAATTTTAACTGCGTAATGATAGTTAAAGCTAAGGCAGTTTTACAACAATTGTTCTTCAGTAACATGTTATAATAATAAAAGAGATTTAATAATTAGAAGATTGTATTGCAGTGACATTAGATCAATTGTAACAATATTATGATGTAAGGATTAAATTAAATAACAAGATTATGATGTACAAGAAACAGTAAGATGCAAATAAGGGTTGTATTTTCATATGAAATGGGCAGTCGAATTATATATTTCACCATATTAGGTATTATGTTATAGAAGTATGTTTGTATCTAGGTTTAGATTAGTTTGTAATAACAATCTTCATTTCAATCATAGGTTTAGGATCAATAGCTAATGAAATTATATAAGTAATTAATTGATTAAATAAATTATCATTTCAATAGAGAAGTAAATAAATAAAACATTTGGGAGATAGATACAAAACATTTTGTTAAATTGAAAATTGATCAACAATTTTAATCGGGGACTTTATAACGAAATTCATTAGGTTAAGAATACTGTTAGTATAATACTTGAACTTGTGGGGTATACCTAGCGCTAGTCTATTGTCAGATCTATCGGCAGAAATAAGTTACTGCACACACCTACAAGTCATAAATAAAAATAATTCGAAAGGGGTGCATTGTAAGTAAACCAGGACGTGCCTCGTTCATGGGAGATTAGCTTTGCCTAGACATCCACAGACCAGGGAGATTTATGACTAGGAATCCCTGAGAATACAGAAAAACTCATGCATCTGTGGGAAAGCTCAACAAATTCCCACGAAGCCCAAAAGAAAGTGAGGGAAGCGTCCAAATTTCATAGGCTAGTCACAGTTTGAGCGCCATAAGGGAGCCAATCAAATTTGAAGAGGGGATGAAACCCATACGGATACGATCCAAGAAAACAGTCAATTTTCAGGACTCAAGGCAGTCAAAATTTTGGTACTGGAAAGGGTCAAGTGGTAGGACTCGAGGAGTCATAATTCAGGACTTGAGGGAGAAGTAATGTTCAGTTTTAGTGAGAAATATCAAATTCAAACAATGTAACCTGGCAATTTAAAGTAAGGGAGATTAATAAGGGAGATTAATAAGGGAGATTATTAAATAGAAAGTGAAGTAAAAGAGGGAGATTAAAGTGTGACAAGTGAGATTAAAATAAGGGAGATTCTTATGTAATAAGTTATATTAGGTAAGGGATATAAGAAAGTAGTACGAGACATTGAATAAGGCAGATAACTAAATAGTAAGTGGAATTAATAAGGGAGTGATTAATAAAGTCAGTTACTGCATAAAAGCATTTCGAGAGATTAGGAAAAGTGAAATTGATAGAAAATATTAATAAGTGAATTTGTGTCAAGTGAAGTGAAACAAGGAACCACGCAATTATCAATTAATAATTTATTTTCATTATAAATCCAACTCTTTAAAACCAAAACATTTAAGAACATTTGAACTTTTATAAATTCCTTAAAAGGTCATAATTAATTTAAAAAAGAGATAAAGAAATATAAGGAAATATAAAAAAATCTATAAAACCACAAGTGCAGTAACTTATAAACGCCCTTAGATAGCTAAAAGAATGTAAATTTAGAATTGTTAAAAAATTAATAATATAATAAGAGTCTTGATGCCTATCGGCAAATATTAGAGTTAGTAAAACGAATTATATGAACTACCTGTAAATGCAATTATGATATCAGGATCAAATAAATCTCTTATTATAAAAGCAAGTTGCTGGGTTATTAATTTAATTTCCTAAGAGTCAAAATTATCCTGTAGACTAACATACAATTTAATGTATTGTTTTATTTTAATAAGTAATTCTGTTCGTTGCTCACCTGAAATGACCCAACATTGAATTCTTCAACAGATTTAGAAAAGGTGGTGACGAAAGGGGTAATTTCGAAGATTTGTCGAGACTAAGAACATGTAAGTGGGTAGACTTTCATTTCAGCATTATGTGACTAGAAAATAAATATTAAAACTAAATTTAAATGCGGATCAACAGATTTTTAATGCTTAACTATGTAACGGTTTTAAATGCTCGTATAGAAGTATATTTTTTAAAAGTTTATGCAACAAGCTAAACTTTTTTAGTCATTGAGAATAAGCTGCAACAAGTAATTGTCATCAGTAGCGTAACAAGGGGAGCAAGTGCACCCCAAACCTAATAATATTAGCAAACAACATTAACATATAAAACAGCGCAAGTTTTTAGCAAAACAGCTTCCCGATGACCCAACAATTCTGTCATTTTAGGTGCCAAAATAAGAATATATATGATTTCTAGAGATAAAGATATTCAAATTTTCCTCAGGGGAGTTCCGCCACCTGACCCTTCGGGTTGTGCCCCCCTCCAAACCATTGCCCTGGCTACGCTCCTGATTGTCATCCTGAAATGTTTCAATAAACAGGATCTCCATTTCCTTACACTTTACAACACTCTTCTCGCGTATAATATATATTATAACACTATCATCATATGTTTATGTTAACGCCAAATGCTCCTCAAGTTCTTACACTGGTGGCAAATTGTCTCGCGCTGTAAAAGTACGCTATACTCTGTTCAGATGTTGCCATCATCGCGGAGCGTTGCAGGGAGAGAACGTAATAACTAAATACAATAAAACTCCCGCTTATCCGACATAATGAGGGCGAAACCTTTTCGGATGAGCCATGAGTATCCTAAAGTATATTTCTTTGGGTAAAACCGAATAAAACCTTTTTTACTTTAAAATATTACAATAGTTATATTTTCTAACAAAACAACCTCCCGTTCCTCCCCCTGGTTTACCTTGTTAGCGTTAAAATCACGGAGCAGCCCTATCTGGCCTATTTAACCCGGGTATCGGTTAAGGGAAGTTCGGATAAGACGATCCCGTACTAACGAACACAATCACACAATAATTAATTCTTCAGTGAGTTAAGATGGCAAAGTCATCGTCAGTGAGTATAGCTAATATAACATGTACACTTCAAGAATACGGTTAAAATTATAACTATTTACTAACACTATATTTACACCAGTTCAGATAGATTAGTTATAGCCTAGACTATTCACGGAACTAATAAGTTTAGATGAATTCATCAGAGATACTCGCCCATGATGAAGACTGTCTATTTATTAAATATTCTTTTTTATTCAACCAATGAAATAATTTTTTTCAACCGGTAGTGGATGGCAATTGATGTTAATACAGTTTCTTCAAGTATTTATTTATTAATTAAATTTGTAAAAGTTGATGTCTTGGACGCGTTTAAACTGAATGACTACGTGTTTGAAATCCAGCACTTAGTCATTGAGGTAACAATCCCATAGCTAGAAATTCAATACATAGGATGTATATGCAATTATAAGATAAAGGTTCCTTGCAATAATGAAGTATTACAAGAGATGGATAGAATGATAAGTTATAGACCACCATCAGCTTCATAAATTAGAAACTAAATAAAAGAAATCAAATAAACAGTAACCAAACAAAAATTATAGTTCATCATCATATACTGTATAGAGAAGGAAATGAAAAATCGCAAGGAAATTCTATTTCTATTTCGCCACCTAATATTGTGATTCTGATCTATCTATCTATCTATCTATCTATCTATCTATCTATCTATATATATATATATATATATATATATATATATATATATATATATATATATATATATATTGGAAATGCTGTATAGAAATGCTTACATGAGTATTGAAGTTTACTTAAGATGTTTGCTACTACAGGATATTTGACTCTAAGGTAATCTAATATATACATAGCTATTTTTTCTTTAACATGACACATTTACTTTAATTTTTAGTAAAAAGCTGTAACATTTACAGTTAGTTATACATAAATTACCTTGTCCAGCTCTAATTTATCGACATGCATCAAACAACATATAATTACACTTTCTACTTATAAAATCTTATAAAATTTCACTTAATTATCTTAAGACGTGTATAGGTTACTGCACTTGGTTTGATAAAGTTTATATTTGAAATTCATTATTTCCTAAAGATATTAATGAAAAGTTTATAAATCTCAATAATTTTTACATTAAAGATTTGGCTTTGAATTTTAGATAAATAATAGTTTTAGTTGTTAACGAATTATCTCTAGCATGGTTTCTTGTTTCACTTCACTTGATCCCCCAGCCACTAACTAATATTTCTTTTATTTTACTTTACCTTCTTATTCTAGAAATGCTTCTATTCAGTACGTAAGCTCTATTTCCCCATTAATACCCCTGACTACTTGATTATCCCCCTTACTTACTACTTTTATTTAGCGAGTTTACTTTTTTTATTTTAATTTAGAACTTGTTCCCAAGAAACCCTGACCCCCCCCCCCCCCCCCCCCCCCCGAGTCCTGGAGTTTGACTAACTCGTGTTTCCTTTGGATAGTTTCTATACGGGTTTCATCCTCTTCAAATTGTATTGGCTACCTTATGCCGCTAATTTTTCTTCTGTCTTATCAGAACGAATCCTGCTTCGCTTTATCTTTGGCTTCGGTGGGAAATTCTGAAAGTTTCTCAAGCTGCAGGTGTTGGACTGGCTTTTTATGCATTTGTAGAGATTTTTCTCCATAAATCGCAAGGTCTCTCGATGCCGAAATTAACTCTCCTCTCCAGTGATCGAGTTTCCTATCCCTACTATGTGGGCTTTCAAAGTATATTATTATTTATGGTATACCACGTGCGTTCAGTACCCCTTTTTTTGCCGAAAGCTCTACAACTGACTGCCCTTTGATAGACAGCGACAGTTTGCTACAATCTCTTACAGTTCAAATATTTTACAAACATTTTTCCTAAGTTATAGAATTTCGTGTAAAATTTCCCTATATATATATATATATATATATATATATATATATATATATATTTAGAGAGAGAGAGAGAGAGAGAGAGAGAGAGGGAGAGGGAGAGAGGGGGTATAATTTACATATTGTTGCTGACTGGAACACTGGCATTTGTACGTGAGCCGATATAAGTCCTAACTCAAGTAACTTAGAATAGAACTTCCATTTTATATAAAACGAAAGGAACCAATAAAAAGTCACTTACAAAACGACTGAGTCCTGTAGAACGCAGGGACATCAATCTTTAGCGGAAATAGTGCAGAATCAATTGTAGAAAATATTGCAGATTTTTTATAAACTATTTCCGCTTCCTCTTCTTCCTTATCGTCCTCAGGAATCACCTCGAGAATAGGAACGAACTTTATTCTCGGGTATGCGCTTGACAAATAGCTGAGCATGTCTTCATCGAAAACGTCTGTAAAAGTTAGAAATTTGAATAAATCTTGTCACATAATACGATGATAATACGAAAACAATAAAAATACGATATCAAACTGTCAGGTAAAACTAAAACTTTCAGACATGCATATTGTGATTAATATTTACTAAGTAAAATGTTGCTGAATTTAAAAAATATAATTTTTCCTTATATCATAGCTAATGTTCTTATTTTTCATAGTGTTTAAAGACATGTTCGTAAGGCGTAGAATCATATACAAACAAAAACACAGGTCGACTTTTAAAGGCTGGTTTGACTCTTGAAATAAATTTAATATTAAAAATTAAAATTTAATTTTGTAGTCCATTACGTTTGGTGAAACTTATAAATCATTTAAACAATAGTTTATGACTATCCAGGCTACCCGAACAGACACACAAAAACACAAAGTACAAACATATTAAACAAACAAACACAATACAAATAACACATACTATTTGATACTATCGAAAATCTACCTTTAAAACCGTCACCACTTGACCCAATATCTCCAAGCAGAAGACACTGCTGAATATCGCCACATAGCGATCGAAAACGTTCTGTCTCAGTAAGATTTCAAAAATTTACTAAATTTAATATTCGGATGGTCATAAACTGTTGTTTAAGTGATTAATAAAATTAAAATTACTAAAAAACATACAGAACTTAAAGGGAACGTTCTTATAGATCGCTTTTACTCATTTGAAATGTCCAGTTATTTACATTTATCATAAAGAAATGTTCGACATAACGACAGTGTCTGTTTCTTGTAGTGTAAGCACTGTGACAAGATGCGCGAGTTTAAACCTTGCGGAAGGCTTCTTATTTAAGGCATGAGTGTACTAATGGCTTAAAACCAATGTCTCAATTATCATATTATTTATACAGTAACTTTAATACTTTGGATCTATAGATCATTAAACTTCGTGTATTTTCCCCTTGAAATATAATACGGTAGTAGTAGAATTAAAGGGGGAGACTTACATGAACCACATAATGAAAATTCTAAAACTGGCAGCCTTAATTTGACGCTATAATATTTAAATATTATCAAAAGAACACGCATAGGATGAGGATCCCAATATTTAGCATAAACCCAGCAAATATTGGCAACTGAAGAAATATACGGGTTAGGATCAAGCCGTAAAACTATTTAATTAAATTAGTGGATTTTAATAAAACTACTAAATTACTTTATTTCAAGGTAAAGTTAAAACAGCCTAAAAGTAATTACCTTCCTTTCCTTCCTCTTCTTTGTACCGAAGCAGCACGTGACTGGAAAAAGATAAGAAAACCTTGTATTAAAGTTAGAGTTTTACTAGTTATACAATAACACTTGTGCCATTCTTAACACACCCATACACACAAATTATTATTTTTCATTTAACTTGACATTACGAGGTATCAAGATATCAAACAAAATTATACTGAATTAAAATGTAAATATTAAATATAACTAATATGAGGTAATTTTAAAAGAATAACTCCTACCATACAGAAAGTCCATTTTAAATCCTCCGAAATTCGGATAGCTTTTAAATCGAAAAGTAGAGTGTTTGAATATAAAACATAAAGCAATGGAGGAACCATAGAATGAGAGGCAGAGTATTAGCTCTGAAATCATGTATTTTAGGACTAAGAAATAACAAAAATGTATAACAATTTCTTTCTCATATCCAACGATTACCAGTTTTAAACTAGCCTTATATATAGAATAACCAACCTATTTAAGCATTTACTATTGGATTTAATCTTTTATATTCGCCCTTCAAGTAAATGACAAAAGAATCTGCGAAACCGAACTGATTTAAATTCAGAATGGTGCGTATTAGGGAAATTACGATTTCTATCTGTAATTAGGTTCCTCTATCCTCACACCTAAAGAAGTATCAGAATAGAAAGCTTTAAAGCTGACATTACCAAGAAAAATACTAACTACTAAACGGATATCAATACCCTCCACCAATTGCCATTTGTACATATAATAAAGTGAGCTAGATAAAGTAAACCGATTCAAATACTTGTACCAATGGTAAAAAATACACGACATCTACTAATTCTTAAGTAATTTGCTGTGATATTTATTTAGTTGTAATAATTTAATACTGCGATGTTTTTTTATGTATAATAATAAGTTCGATATGTACATTTCCATCAAGAATGTGGAAACCTTGGAAACGTACCGTTTAACCAAAGCTTAGGCCTACATAAGGTAGATATGCGGACCATCGGGCGAGTAAATATCGACATCAAGTATACCTAGTAGTCTTTAGGCTACCTGACTTTCCTAATGGTTTATTTGTGATTGCCCTCTAGGAGTCTGGGATATATTTTGTTATAACTAAAATACTGGTAATTAATTTGATTAAAACCTACTAAGACTCCAAATGATTTTATGCTTCATATTTTTGCTTTTAGTCTAACAAAATATGACTCAATATGTCTTTAGTAAACCATGGTAATGTAAATGTAGTGTATGTTTAGTTGTACGTCGGCAGAACACTGCACTGTCTCTTAAATTCAACTATATTAGAAATACTGTCTAACAACTACCCTGACGTGGAATGGGCCCACATTTACAAGGACGGATCTATCGCGGCAGAGAGCAGCAGAGCTTGATTCTGTAAAACCTTCGTCGAAGTCTTGTTCCCAGAAGGCTTACTACTTTAAAAGCGAAGTTTCTGCCATTTGTCATGCATCAGAAAGGCTTTCAACTTTTACCGTTTCGAAAGCGAGAAATTGAGGAAAGAGAAAGAAACATTAAAGGCGTTGAAAAAAAAGTGGAGAGAAGGAAGAAGCGGTTAATACAGACAGAGAAAGTCTATTTCATATTAAGAAAATGTACTGGGACAGAGGCACTCATTCCAGAATATGAGACAAAATAAGTATTTGTAAAAACGTGTATAAAGAGACCTGTAAGGAATATTTGTCGAGAAGTATGTAGCGAGAAGTATATTTGGTGAAAGAGAAATTATAAATGCTTTATGGATACTCTGGATTATTTCCTAAACAAAGCTATAGTCTAGTTGTAAATGCTGGTGGAAAAATGTTGAGTGGTAAGAGACAATGAAGCGTCAATTGTAGGGAAGTGGTAAGCGATGGTACAGTTTGGGAAATGAGTCATGAGCTCAATGCAGAAAACCAAGAAAAAGCAGCAAAAAATGTTCTAAATATGAAACAGGCAGTTCCTATCGCCCTGAAACATAACTACCAAACTAAAAGTCACATAAATTATGGCGTTCTAAATTTAACTACTTTTTATGCTAGAAAATAATCTTCTAGATAAAATCTGTATTGGTAAAAAGTTGTTCTAAATTCACCACAAATTTTACTAAAAAAATAAATTTAAAGGAAAATATAAAATGCTTTTAAATATTCTTAAAAAAGTACCAAGCCATCTAATTAGGGTCTATGTTTGTATGAGCATTATCTGTAAAACATTTTACTTTAGGATTAAAATCTAAACTAAATGTTTGAAATATATCCTTATATTCAACTTTTACATACTTTTAGGCTTGACGTGCATTGCCTGGAACCAATGAAAGGGAACAAAGCAGTTAAAAGGAATGGATAAAGGGAGGAATATAAGAATAATAAGGGGGGAAGGAAATGTTGGGAGGTAAGAGGCAACTGTGACGGAGGGAAACCCGGTTCTACATGGGAAGGGAGATAGCCCAAGTGCATCGATACAAAGGCTTTGGCTAATGGATGATAAAGAGCTTACATGTCTTCAATTGTTGGGAGGTAGGAGGTAAATATGACGGAGGGAAACCCGGTTCTACATGGGGAGGGACACAAGGTGAGATAGCCCAAGTGCATTGATTCAAAGGCATTTGCTAATGGATGTTAAATAGCTTACATGCCTTAATTACTAAACTAAAACTAGAGCAAACAGTTGTCAACCTTACTTTAAAAACTGAAACAAAATGCATTATTTAGTTTTATTGATCAAAACTCCAGCTACATTTCCGGCGATAAGGTGGGAACATCCAAAGATTTACCCGAAACATAGACCTACATAAGGTTCTAGTTAGGCTGTCCTTAGCAATTGTACGTGTCGATAATCACAGATAACCTACCCTTACTTCCACCATGGGTATTCGTACTAGATACACACAGGCGGTAGGATAGGAATGATTTTGTTGTAAGTTAAGATTTCGCCAATTAAGTTAACATATACTCACAACGTTTCCAAACGTTTTTAAGTTTCATATTCTTTGTTCTTATTCCAACAAAACATAATGATAAATGGCATTACGTAACCATGGCTATATAAATGAGGTTTATTCTTGATTGTTGTACGGTTTTAGCCGGCATAAATGATACTAATATTATTAATAATATTTACATGTTTACTAATATTGATTTATTTTTATAAATTCTTTAAATTTTGAAAGGATATTATTTTCTATTAGAATAGATGCTTCACTTCCTAAGAATATCTCTTGCTGCGCCCTCTACATATTTGTGTCAGAATAACAGTGAACAAGGGTTTATTGTTACTCTTGTCAGGCTGACTGGCAGCCACTAACTGGAAACATGCGATATGTATATATATATATATATATATATATATATAAGTTATATAAGTAAGTATTGTGGATTCAGCTACTATTAAGATGACCCATGTTTAATTTTGTTGATGCAGGTTATGTGAACTGAAGCGCCCTCGGACCATAGTTAAGTCAGTAGGTAGCGAACTTTAGAACAGAACAGTTGCCTCCACTACAACTGAATGTACGTCAACTGATATTTGTTAAGCCTAATTTTTTAATCATTTCAACTTAAAGTTATTCTAAATTAAATAAAAAGGTTTGTAAATAAAATTAAAAAAATCGTTTTTATAATGTTTTGGTGCAACCCAGATTTTCCTGACGTCCTCATGAGAGGATGCGCGATGTGAGCGCCTCTTAAGACATCTAGTGGCCATATTTGACGTTATTTTGTCGCGTGTGGTTACTTACAGTAAAGGTTACTAATGCGCCAACAGTGTATTTTTTGTGTATCAATAAGTGAAGCTACTTTTTTCTGATGTCTCAACTGACGGAAATTGTTGTTGAAGGGTAAGTATTGTAGACACAATAACTTTTAAATTTTTCAAAAAAGGCTTTGACGCAAATGTTGAAATATGGAGTTACATGTTTGGTTATAAATCAGTTAGATATCTTGCCTCCAGACTAAATTATTACCATACTATGTTATGTATCCTCTAATGAGGACTTCAGGATAATCCAATAACATTGTTTTTTGCCCCTTTTAGAAAACATTGTCTCTGCATGAGCTGATACAACTGCTTGAGGAAAATGATGATAATGACAACATTAATAGCTTTGATATCTTAGCATTACCCCCGTCAATGATAATGATGACATCACATATGCCAATTGAGCATCAGAAGATTGCCCAACTCTCTCTCACCTTCCGTCAGATGGCATGACAATAACGTGGTAACAGCTGCCACAAACTTGGATACGGTAAACCCACTGAAGTCAGTAGTTCGATTTTCTCGCAGGGAAATGAAGAAGATTACTGTATCCCAGTCAAAGCTATATCAAGCTTACAACAATGGAATGGGTGGAATTTACCGAGCGGATCAAAATATTTCTTTGTACCGCACATCAATCAGAGGAAAGAAGTGGTATTTCCCATTGATAGCTCATATGCTAGATTTGGCAGAGAAAAATGTTTTCCAAATATACAGGAAAGATGGGGTAAAATTTGACCATTTGGGGTTTCGGAGGATTCCGTTTTGGAATCTAATAAGCGAGTAGTTTCTGCGAGAGGGAGGGCCAGCAAGATAATTGATGTACGTTTTGATGGAGTAGAACATTACATGACGAGGTAGCTCGAAGAAATAAGCAACTTTACTGCCGCCTTTGCTCAAAAAAATGCAGCATGAAGTGTGTAAAATGTGACAGCCTGTTGCGTGTTCCCTGTTTTTGCCGCACCATACAAACTGGATCCTCATCAAGAAAGGTTCTCATAGCAACGTTTCTACTTACAACCACAAACACCTGTGTGACGTTTTAGATTTTCAACAGTTCATGTCATGTATTCATTCATGTTTTTCGTATATTTTTATTGTTTATACGGTAATATAAATTCAGCTATTGTTTTAATTGTTGTACGATTTAATTACCTACTGTAATATAAATATTGTTTACGTTTTATATTTACATATCTAGTTAATATTGAAATTTTATAGGGTCGAAAACTTTTGAAAAACATAGTGCATTGCCAATGCCCGTCTTATTATTCAAATTAAACCAGTACAGACATGCTTCTCCCGGAGAAGCTTATCATTTAGGGTGAGGGATAGGCTTTACCTTCCCCTCAAATCATTCTGGAGCTCCTTATATTCACTGTGAATCTGGTTCTACCCAGCGTCATCCAACATAAAACCGCAGTAACTGATGGGCTTATGAATTATAAGTGCTGACTAAAAACTACCATGCCACTGGATGGTCCCACGTTTACACGGACGGATTTGCCTTGGGAAAGTCCAGTTCGAAAGTCGGTCCAGTGGTTTACAGGGAAATCACATTGAACACAAAGTGGCAACCATTTTTCATGCCACTGAAAGGCTTTCGAGTTGAACCGCTACAGCTGTGGTGGTCTTTCTTTTATCCTCAGCATTTCATGCTATATCCTCTACATTACCACAAAAAGTGATGTATTGTCAGGTGCAAAGAACCCATACTCCAAATTTTAACCAGAAATAAAGGGTTCCCTGGATAATGGGTATCTGGACAGTCAGGCTTTGACTACAACGAGCGTGCAGACAAGCATGCTAGAGCTGGTTGTAACCTTTCTCAAGATGGCAGTAGATAGGAGCTGACGGTAAGATCTAGAGACAGGCCTTGTCTATCTCCAGATCCAAATGGACCCCCCTCGAACATAAGTTTAGTTACTAATAATGTTTACACTCGCAGAGATTATTGTTAAATAAATGCTCTGGACTTGCGAGTCAGGTACAACTATTTATTTATACAGGCAACCTTGCAATAACGGGTACGTTTTCGTACAGCGAATTTATGTATAATTATAAAACATTTCTTAAAACACTAAAATGGTTAACGTCAAAAAAAAAGTTTTACACTGAGTGTAACTGCAGTAGTGGTTAGGGTGTTTCATGCTGTTGTAACAGTTAAATATGTAACAGTTAAATATGTAACAGTTTGTAACTGCTACGTTATTAATATTGTTTTCTATTTTTTTTCTTCTGACGTTACACATTTTAGTGTTTTATGAAAAGTTTTATAATTATAAGAAATTTCGGTGTACGTTAATGCATCCGATATTGAAAGGTCGCCTGTATAAACAAATAGTTGTACCTGACAAGCAAGCCAAGAGCATATATTTAGTTTTTACTGTATTTATTCTTGTCTAGTCTTTATGAATAGAGTTCTTACAGTATTACCGCCTCTCACTTTGCTGACCCACTCTTCCATATGCTATTCACTCATTCAATATAATCCAACTGAATGTTTCTTGGACATTTGTGTGTACATTTGCGCATTTTATTTATTTACAGCGAAAATTTACAGGTTATTTTATTTTTATTGAATTTAAAGCGATTTTACATCGTATTCTGCTGTTTTACTCCCAACATGTGACAGGAGACAATATAGAGCAAATGCATCATTATAACAACTTCCTGCTAATAATATCCAGTACGAACGAACTACCTATGAATAATCTCACTTCGTTATACTAAACTACTCTATCAGTCTATTTAGGTACCCCTACAAAGTATCGGGTCAGGACCGAAACCCTTAGAACAGCTGGTGGGTGGAGCTACGGCATTGCTGGAGAGGAGATCAATGTATAAGCTACTAATAGTTGTAGAACTGACTAATAAGATGGAATATTTAGAAGGTAGCAGGATTAATAGAATATTAGGCAATTATCGATAATTTGTAAAGTTTATCAGTGTGTAGATTATTTTGGTTTATTTCTTTTCTGTTTGTGCAATATAATATTTGTTGAAGCTTGTAATTTTGACTTTGCAGATGTCACTGCAAGTATTCCGGTATTTTCTCTTTGTAGTTTATAATTATTCCATTGTTTCTGTATGATAAGTGTAAATTTTGTTTTTTCAATATTTTTGGTTATGGTTTTATATTTTGGTTAGGTGAATATTGTTAATTTGATTTCTTTTTATATTTTAATTTGGTTAAAATTTTTTTAAACTTTGTTTGAAAACCAAGGTAATTATTAAAAAATAATGCAACAAATAATCATGTTGTTTTATTTCATTTATTTAATTTTTTATGCAAACTTCTGGTGTTCCTGTATTATTTTGAGATTTTTCTCATTATATAGACTGAAAACCATTGTTAACCACTCTCTTGTTGCTCCACCATTAAAAACAACTACCTTCTCATAAATAACCGGATCTTACAGAGCTTAGTTCAATCAGTGAATACAAGATGATTACAACAAGCCATAGATGATGTAAGTTAACAATTTAACAACCTTTAATTAAATAAACGTCCGGTCGCAAGTAATAGCAAAAGTGTTATAAGTATTTAACAACCAGCTGGTCATGAACAGCAATAAGATTTTCACAACTATAAAACAAAATTCCTGGTCTTTGCTATTCCCAAATACAATTTCAAAATATACAGACAACCAACAACTACTGATACCGTCATACATAACATATCTAACACTCAAACACACTACTTTTAACTATATGTTACAATTAAATATTATAATATTATGGGGTTTTAGGTATTAAAATAATTAAAGCTAAATTTCAAATGTAATAAAGTTAAAAAAAATTCTTTGTCTGAAGTTAAATTGCAGAATAATATCAGTAACTTTTGCAATCGTAACAATTGCAGACTTTAATGAATAAGCCTTTAATGAAATTATGGGAAAGTCATAACTTTTCTGTTGTATAGAAATAACGTTTTCGGACAGTATCATATTACT
The DNA here is from genome assembly GCA_036971475.1 of Prosapia bicincta. Taxonomy (NCBI): domain Eukaryota; kingdom Metazoa; phylum Arthropoda; class Insecta; order Hemiptera; family Cercopidae; genus Prosapia; species Prosapia bicincta. The sequence continues at coordinate 280,659,961 of JBAIZL010000002.1, read as the reverse complement.
GTAAAAAAGAGGATAATGGTGTTGCTATCTACAAATCAAATCAGTGTTAGCAAATGAACTAATAAGATTTAAACAATTTTCCATGCAATGTTAGGTAGAGTTAGCTATTAAAACTTTAACAACTGAATTAATCAGGCGTCTTGATAGCCTTCTGTGATTTATACACGTCTTGTTAAGTTATTATTTTTTAAATAAAAAGATATTTCAAATATCTTGGTAAAAATAATAAAGGATAAATTTTAAAAAAAAAGTTTCAAGAGATATTTTAAGAGTTAAAAGAGGTCTGATAAAAAACCAAACATGCTTCTCTATTGGAGGAGTTAACCCAGCCTAAGGTTAAATGTTCCCATACATACTACGTAAACAGCAAAGGGCATTGTGTATAAGTAAAATTAAATACAAGTATGCATTTTGAAATAAACCCGAGGATAATGTCATTAATATACATTAGAGAGTAAAAACCCGACATACATATGAGAAGTTATGTGTATAACTTACAATAACTTACACAGGAAGTGTTTGAATTAACGGATTTCATGTTTAGCGATAAAATACGTATTATACTAATAGGACCAGATTAAAAAGTGTGTGATAAAAAAATGATTCAAAATGTCCTTAGGTAATATAAATACAGCGTTTGTTTAATTGTTGTACGATTTAATTAACTACTGTAAAATAAATACTTTTACCTTTTATATTTACTTATTTAGTTATTATTGAATTTTCGTAGGGTCAAACACTTTTGAAGAACGTAGCACATTGCCAATGTCCGTCTTAATATTCAAAAATAAACCACTACAGACCTGGTTCTCACGAAGATGCTCATCAATTAGGGTGAGGCATAGGCCATACGTTTCCCTTAAATCCCTCGGGAGCTCCTCATATTCAAGTGATTCTGGTTCTGCCCGACATCATCCAATATATAATCGAAGTGACTGATGGACATCTGCATTATAAATGCTGACTAACAACTACTCTGCCACTGGATGGTCCTACGTCTGCACGGATTCATAGGCTTTGGGTTCTTTTAAATCCCTCGGGAGCTCCAACATAAATGTATATAATACTTATAACTAATATGAGGTATTTTTAAAAGAATAACTCCTATCATACAGATTAAACATTTTTAATCCTCTGAATTTCAAATAGCTTTTAAATCGATTAGTAGAGTGTTTGAATATAGAACATAAAGCAATGGAAGAACCATAGAATGAGGGGCAGAGTATTATCTCTGAAATCATGTCTTTCTTATATCGAACGTTTATCAGTTTTAAACCTGCCCTATATAGAGAATAGCCATCCTATTTAAGCATTTACTTTTGTATTTACTCTTTTATATTCGCCCTTCAAGTGAATGACATGAGAATCTGCGAAACCAAAGTGATTAAGATTCACGATTGTGCGTATTAGGGAAATACGATTTCTATCTGTAATTAAGTTCCTCTATTCTCACACCTAAAGAAGTATCAGAACTGTCAGAAACAAAAAGCTTTAAAACTAACATTACCAAGAAAAATACTAACTACTAAACTGATATCAATTCCTTCCCCAATTATAATTTGTAAATATAATAAAGTGAACTAGATAAAGTAAACTGAAGCCATTCAAATACTTTGGCCAATGGTAGAAAAATATACATCAACTAATTTTGAAGTAATTTTCTGTGACATTTATTTAGTTTTAATAATTTAATACTGCGATGATGTTTTATGTATAATAATATGTACAATATCTACATTTCCATCAAGAATGTGGAAACCGTACCGAGCCTGAAAACGTACCGTTTAACCAAAGCTTAGGCCTACATAAGGTATCTAGTTATGTGGACTTTGCGCGAGTAAATGTCGACATCAAGTATACCTATTAGTTTTTAGCCCTACCCTGACTTTCCCAATGGTTTATTTGTGATTGTCGTCATATACAGTCTAGGTGTCTGGGATGTATTTTGTTATAACTAAAATACTGATATATAATTTCAATAACACTTGCAAAGACTCTAAAAGATTTTGTGCTTCATATTTTTGCTTTTAGTCTAACAAAATATTACTCAATATGTCTTCATTAAACCATGGTAATGTAAATGTAATGTATGCGTAATTGTTGTACGTTTTTTAATTGGTTACAGTGATATAAATGCTTGTGTAAGTTTTATAATTACATAATAATTTAGTTATTACGGAATTTTTTTGAAATGTCATACTGGTTAACAACTACCCTGACGTCAAATGGACCCGCATTTACAAGGACGGATCTACCACGGTAGAGCGGAGCTGGATTCAATACAACCTTCATCAACCATTCCAGATGGTTTACCACTTTAAAGGCGTTTCAGCCATTTGTTGTGCCTTAGGAAGGCTTTCAACTAGCACCGATACAAATAAATTGGTCTTTCTTTCTACTTCAGCGTTGCAGGCTATTTCCTCTCCAATACCTCTAAAAAGCGATGCCGTCGCAACGCTCTACATGCTTTTCACGTATTCCAACTAATCAAACTAAATATTTGTCAACCTGTGCACATTTCTTTATTTACAACAAAATTTCCAATTCGATTATTTTATTATTATTGAATTGGAAGAGCCATCTTCATCCTTATGATGAAGATAATATTAAACACCGATATTCGAGTGAAAGTGAGAGAGAGGGAGAGAGAGAGACAGGGTAGCAGAAAGAAGCATTGAAGGGCAAGACAGAGACGGAAATACAGAGAAAAAAAGAGAGAAAACGAAGAATTGAGGAGAGATAAAGAAACAGTAAGGGGTGGAAAAAGAGGGAAGAAAAAAGGAAGAAAAGGGAAACACAGACAGGCATCGGAATGGAAGTGCCACAGACGTATCGTAATTTCATCCATGTAGATGGAGCTGTAGTTCTTGTACTTGTGCCACCTTACTGTGACCATTATTCTCGTTTACATTGCCTAAGTATTGCCGAAGATTTCATATTTTTCCCGGTTTTCACTCTTTGGATATCTTTTGAAGTTGTTCAAAGATTTTCTTCATACATGAAGGATTCATCATTCCACCACGGAACAGGTGGTCGTCGTGGTTTGGATGAGGTTTTCGGAATTGCCTTTCCGGCGACATTCATAACAGTTTTCGTAAATGAAATGACAATGTCATCAATGGGAGCCAGGTCACCCATGTCCAGTAATTCTAGTGAAAAATTCTTGTGAAAAATGTACAAATAAAATATTTTAAACTCTTTAGTAATTTTGTAAACTTAATTCATCTCTCTTTTCTACAAAACAACAAAATTTCATTGAAAAATTGATAACGTCTTTTAGACAAATTTCCATCAGTTAAGCTCCCTAGAAGTAGCACAATTATATATGTTTAGGTTCCTCTTGTATTCCTCACATTTTTTTTAAAGCACCCTTTATCTATTTACTTCTTAATTTGCAACATTTTACAAATATTTGTACACGTTACAATTTCTGTAATAATTTAAAATTATCTTTATTCAAGGTTGAAGTGATGATTTCAAATTTTGATTATTTCTAAACGTTTGTTTGCATCTGACAAGTTTAATACCGCCATCTTGGTTTTATGACGTAAACAAGTATGACGTCCCATTTGTCTTCAGGGTTTATTCGTTCCAACAAGATAAATCCACTATACTCAAAAACATGACATTTCCATGAAAATTTACTTCAAAATAAATTACTTTATTTTCAATTTTAACCCCAAAAATTATTCTGTTTACTTATTTGAAAGAAAGAAGAAAGCTCTAACCTTTTGTAACTCCAGCAGGTTCCAGCATCCTTGTAAATCTTGGTACTAGTTTGTAACAGACTCTCCAAGTTTGTTTTGGCCGATCTACTTTGTGATCTGATTGAGTCCTTCCCTCTGTATTATTTTTAGTTGGTTATCACTCTTCTGCCTCCATTCTTTGCTTTACCGTTTTACGTGTTACCGCAAATTTAGTTTTTAAAGTTCGAAAGTTCTTATTTATTACAAGCTAATAATTTCACTATCTTTATGTTTTTTTTATCTATGTCAATTTATTTTCTACTTTAGACCTAAATTTTAGAATTTGGATTTCTTTAAAATTTTCTTGACCCGACGATTTTAAAAATTAAAATTTAATCTTGGTAACTTGTAAATTAGTCACTGTTCTGCTTCTACATCTGAAATACAAATTTCAATACTTAGAAAACACAACAAAAGTTCTGTTAAAAAGACCCCATTTAGAGAGTAAAATCCATGAAAGGGTTGGGATACTCACATATTAGGATACCAGGCTACCACTACAAACGAACATGGTCCTAATGATTCTTCTACACTTTAATTTAAAAAGCGGAGTTTGAAATGACTGTCCGGGTTAACTAGTCATACCACCCTAAAACAGCCTTCGTCGTCTTCGGCTTCCCTCTCTGGCCACCCCTCCTCAGCTGCTGAGTTTTCCTCCAATCACAAAATTGTTAAGATACTGGGTGACCTATCATACGATGTATTCTTGCTGGTATTTTCCAATGGAAATGGTCCTCCTAGATGCATTTTCACTTCCTTTCACTGTTTGTATTCTACTTCTCTTCCAAATTAACAAAATTGTCCCTTCTTTAGAATGATTTTCCTTTAGACATTCTAGTTATTAGATATATGGATATGGCATGATGTTTGTAGTTAAGTCCTGTTTTTTTATAAAGTTTAAAATTTTATATTTTTAAATTTAAATGTATATATATTTATGTATATACTTAGAATAATGCATTAGACAAAAAAAGTCAACACGGCCATAATACAAAATGAAAGTTATATTACTTGTTACAAAAATGTCGACGTGTTCTATTGATGATTCTTTTTGCATTTTAAGGCTCTGTTTCATTTACTCTTATTGAAATCTTTACTGTCATTTTGACATTCTGGTTTGATGTTTTACTGGATTTGTCTGCCTGGTCGGCCCTCTTTTAGTGGTCGGCTCACCTTTTATTCTCTAAAATTGTGTTTCACTGTTGCTTTGTCCGTCTTCTTCCGCACATCCCAGGAGGAAATCTTTCTGTCAATGTCTTACATCACGTAAGAATTTATGGAAGTATAGTCTTTGAATGCTGTTAAACTTCAGTAACTTCAGTTTTGTTGTACTCAAGTTTGTTAAAATCTTCCGTTATTGTTTGCCTCTAACCCATTTTGCAAACGGCGTAGTTCCGTTCCCCAGGATGTACGTGTGCGGTGCATGGTCGCGGGTTGGTTACATCCCATCAATTTTGATGATAAGGCCGAAAGGGTGCCGATCCTAGGCCGACGTCAAAGCAAGAAGAATTTCGAAGACTCTGGTGGCAGCTAAATCAGAATAAACAAATTTATTGTAACTTCGTGTCGTTTAATTTATCTAAATTATTTATTCGTTTTATTTAATCTAAATTGAATGGAATTAAAATGCATCACACTTGATAGTTTTACGCACACCACTATTTCATACTTTTAGTACAAATGATTTTTCAATTGATACATCTACGAATTGTAACATGTGATAGTTTTGCATTCTGTACATTAAATAAAATTAAGGACTTCTTTTTTTAATATTCGCGTCAAATTTAATATTCATATGTAAGAACATTTTCCACATCAAAGGGAGTGGTTAGGCTAACCATAAATTACTTGATAATAAGTATTATAACTTCAATTATATTGCGTGTGATGTACAATTTAAGTTTAAGTATTTGAGGGGAATTCCGTCAATGTAGCGACCGCTTTTTATTTCCAATTTAAACGCTTATCTATACAGATTCCTCTAAATGCATATGGTTGCTAAGAGTTTATGAGTGTTCCCTCAGAAAAGATACGACGGTATTATAAAACATTCTATAGGGTTATCGTAACAACATCTTCGAATAAAAAAGTTCAAAGAAGAAGAGTCTAAATTCGCCTTAAGACATTTGTAGTGAAAAGTGTTTAGAACAGTCGTAGACGATGGTATCAAATACAAAACAAGTCACATATTTTTATATTTTGTCACCACGCCGCGAGCGCCAGGGTGTAGAAGTTACCGTCCAACAATGATTCACGAGTGTAAACATCTTCATATATAATTTCATAAGCTGAATTATGAGAGGAAGATTGTGGGAGCTTGGAGGTTCGTAAAGAGCTGGAGATGGCTTAAATTTAAGTTATTGACGCGAAGGAGCATGGGAAGTATAGGTTCTTCACAATTTACAACATTTACAACATCCACAAATTTTACGTTATAAAAGACGATAGATTTACTTCAAGTAAGAAAAGAAATTTACTACTTCAAATAAGAAAACCAAACCGTATAAATTAAAACATCAGCCCCATTTATTCACGAAATACAACGGATAAAATTCACTTTCGCCGTCCATCACTGGTATTAACTAACATTTTACTTAGAATAAAATAATTTACAAAATAATGTATATAGATTTAGAAATCAAAAGAAAAAGTAATTTTTAAATGACTAACATAGTTTTTAGTGTTTAATGTATTGATAAAGTAAAGCTTACCCAAGAAAAATTTTCTCTTTATTCGGCGCACGACTCTAGTAATTGCCGGTAATTTATTAGCTTTTATTGTTATTATTAATTTTACTGAAAAGATTCAGTAAATCATTGACATAACTGAAATTAGTTTTGAATGTGTCTGTACCCTCAGTGGAAACTAACACGTTATCTAAACTTCAAGAATAAACACTTTCTTGATGAAAACATAAAAAATGACTGTAATGGGCAGTGCAAATGTTTTACGTTGTGAAGGACGATGGACTTACTTCAAGTAAAACAAGAAACTTACTACTTCAGATAAGAAAAGAAAACGCTATAAATTTAAACATCAGCCAATTTTTTTCACGAAATACAACGGATAAATTTCATTTTCGCCGTCCGCCTCTGCTATTAACTAACATTTTACTTAGTACAAAATAAATTACAAAATAATGTATATTGATTTATAAATCAAAACAAAAAGTAATTTGTAATTGACCAACATACAATTTAATGTAATGTTTTATTTTAATAAGTAAATGTGTACTTTGCTCACTGAAATGACCCTGTTATTCAAGAGTTTTAGAAAAGGTTGTGTCAAAAGTGGTAATTTCGAAGATGGGTCGAGACTAAGAACCTGTAAGCGGGTAGACATTCATCTCAGCAGTCTTTGAATAGAAAATAATTATTAAAAATAAACTTAAATGCGGATCAACAGCTTTTTAATGCACATCTATGTAATGGTTTTAAACGCTCGTATAGAAGTAGGCTATATTTTTTAAAGTGTGTACAAAAAGCTAAACCTTTTTTAGTCATTGTGATTAAGCTGTAACAAGTAATTGTCTTCAGTAGCTTAACCAGGGGAGCAATTGCCCCCCAAACCTAATAATATTAGCAAAAATCATTAACCTATAAAACAGCGCAAGTTTTTAGCAAAACAGCTTCCCGATATCACAACAATTCTGTAATTTTAAGTGCCAAAATAGCATTATCTAAGATTTCTAGAGATAAAGATATTTAAAATATCCTCAGGGGAGTTCCGCCACCTGACACTTCGAGTTGTGTCCCCTCCAAACCATTGCCCTGGCTACGCTCCTGATTGTCATCCTAAAATTATCCAAGAAACAGGATCTAAATATCCTTACCCGTTACCACCCTGTTCTCGCGTACAATCTAAAATAAAACACTAACATCATATGTTCATCTTATTGCTAAATACCCCTCAAGTTCTTACAATGATTGAAAAATATCTCGCGCTTTAAAACTATTCTATGGTCTAATCAGGTGTTGCCACCATTGCGGAGAATTACAGAGACTGAACGTAATAAATAAATACAACAAAACTCCCGTTTATCCGAAATAATGGGGGCGGAACCATTTCGGATGAGCCATTCTAAGTATCCTAATGTATATTACTTCAAGTAAAACCACATAAAACCTGTACTACTGTAAAAAATCACAGTAGTTGTATTTTCTAACTAAACAACCTCCCGCTCCTCCCCCACGTTTAATCCTCCCCGCTCCTCCTAAAAATCACGGAACAGACCTATTTGGCCTATTTAACCCGGGTTTCGGTTAAGGGAAGTTCAGATAAGACGAGGCTGTACTAACGAACACCAACCCACAATAATTACCTCTTCAGTGAGTTGAGATGGCAAAGTCATCGTCAGTGAGTATAGCTAATATAAAATGTACACTTCTAGAATACGGTTAAAATTATAACTATTTACTAACACTATATTTACAACAGTTCAGATAGATTAGTTATAGCTTAGACTATTCACTGAATTATTGAGTTTAGATGAATTCATCAGAGATACTCGCCCATCATGAAGACTGTCTTTTTACTAAAAATACTTTCTTATTCAACTAATGAAATAATTTTTTTCATCCCGTAGTGGATGGCAATTGATGTATTTACAGTTTATTCAAATATTTATTTATTAATTGAATTTGTAAAAGTTGATGTCTTGTACGCGTTTAAACTGAATTACTACGTGTTTGAAATCCAGCACTTAGGCATTGAGGTAACATTCCCTTAGCTAGAAATTCATTACATATGATGTATATGCAACTATAAGAGGTTCCTTGCAATAATGAAGCATTACAAGAGATGGATAGAATGAGAAGTTTTAGACCACCATCAGTTTCATAAATTTGAAACTAAATAAAAAGAAAGCAAAGAAACCGTAACAAACAAAAATTATAATCCATCACCATATACTATATAGAAAAAAAATGAAAAATTGCAAGGAAAATCGATTTCTATTTTGCAATTTAATATTGTGATTCAAACATATCTATGTATATATTTATAATTATTGTACCTATAAATTAATAAATAACTAAATCACAAAATTTATTTGTTAACCTCAGTAGGAATGACTTTAAAAATATTTTTGTCTATATTGTTTTTAATATTGTGATTACTACTGTACTAAGATTTTATCTATTTCGGTGGCAGCGGCAATATCCTACAGGTTGTAATTGCGTCACAGATAAGTCGCAAGAGTACATCCGAAACAGCTAGGAGCTACTAAAGGCAATAAGACTCAAGGCTAGTCTATAAACGTATACGGCAAGATATAGAGTCTCCAGCTTGATGTACTCCCATACTAGCTGAGTGAGCTTGAAGGGTTCCTAAACTTATTTAGTTTAAAGTAAAATGATTGCTCACCTCCACCAGACGTCGTTCCAAATCACGAAGCCGAAATGTCGCTTCTGAAAAAATACAATATAATTTGTATATATTTAGTGTAGTGAAAATGATAAATAGATAAGATTAGATAGATATTCATAAACATAGATGGTAATGAAATAGATAAATTGATACTTAGGTCTGAAAATAAAAATAAAATTATTTACATTAACCTTTCCTATGCAATGTCATTTGGAAGTTGTATAGAAATGCTTACATGACTATTTAAAATTACTCAAGATGTAGGCCACTACAGGATACTCGACTCTAAGGGAATCAAATTATTACACAGCTAATTGTTTTTTAATATGACAGATTTACTTTAATTAGGAGTTCAAACTTGTAACATTTACAGGTAGTTACACATAAATTGATTTGTCCAGCTCTAAATTGAATGTATGCATCAAAACTCCTATAATTATTCTTTCTACTAATACCATCTTCAGAAATTGCACCTAATTATCTTAAGGCGTGCACTTGGTTTGATAAAGTTTATAATTGAAATTCATTATTTCATAAAGTAATTTATGAAAATTTTATAAGTCTTATTATTTTTTACTTTGAAGATTTGGCTTTGAATTTAAGATAAATTAATAGTTTTAGTTGTTAACGCATTATTTTTCGCATTGTTTCTTGTTTCATTACACTTGATCGCCCAGCCTCTTACTAATATTTCTTTTATTTTACTTCACTCTCACATTCTCGAAATGCTTCTATATAGTACGTAAACTATATTTCCCCTCACTAATATCACTTACTACGTTTATTTTGCGAGTTTACGTCTTTTCATTTTAATTTAGATCTTGTTCCAAAAATACCCTGTCGGCCCCCCCCCCCCCCGAGGCCTGGATTTTGACTAACTCCTGTTTATTTTGGATAGTACCCATACGGGTTTCATCCACTTCAAATTATATATATATATATATATATATATATATATATATATATATATATATATATATAGAGAGAGAGAGAGAGAGAGAGAGAGAGAGTAAAAGAGCGAGAGAGAGAGTGAGAAACAAAGACAGACAGGCAGACGGAGAGAGAGGGAGAGACAGAGAGAGTGAGAGAAAGGGGTTACAATTTAGAAATTGTTGCTGACTTGAACACTTGCGCGAGCAGATATAAGCTATAATAAAGTAACTAAAAATAGAATTTACATTTTATATAAAAAGAAAGGAACAAATAAATGTCACTTACAAAACGACTGAGTCCTGTAGAACGCAGGGACTTCAATGTTTAGTGGAAATAGTGCAGAATCACTTTTAGATAATATTGCAGTTTTTTATAAACTATTTACACTTCCTCTTCTTCTTCATTGTCTTCAGGAATCACCTCGAGAATAGGAACGAATTTATTCTCGGGTATGCGCTTGACAAATAGCTGAGCATGTCCTCATCGAAAACTGTTGTAAAATTAGAAATTTGAATAAATCTTGTAACACAATACGATATTTATAAACAATATAAATACGATAATAAACTGCAGGTAAAACTAAAGCTTGCATACATCCTGTATATCCTGATAAATAAATAAATAAATAAATAAATATATATATATATATATATATATATATATATATATATATATATATATATATATATTAGGTACTATATTGATGAATTTAAAAAAAAAAATTCCCTATATCATAGCTAATGTTCTTATATTTCATAGATTTTTAAGTCATGTTCGTAAGGCGTGGAATCATATATAAATATAAATACAGGTTGAATTTCATAGGCTGGTATTTAGCTCTTAAAATAAATTTAATAATATAAATGAAAATTGAATTAAGTAGTACATTACGTTTGGTGAATCTTATTATCACTTAATCAATAGTTTATGACTATCCGGACTACCCGAACAGACACACAAAAACACAAAGTACAAACATATTAAACGAACAAACACAATACAAATCACACATGCTCTTTGATACTACCGAAAACCTACCTTTAAAACCGTCACTGCTTGACCAGACATTTCCAAGCAGAATACACCGATGAAGGTCGGCACATAGAGATCGAAAACGTTTTATCTCAGTACGTTTAAACAAATTTACTAAATTTAAAGTTCGGATGGTCATAGACTGTTGTTTAAGTGATTAATAAAATTAAAATTACTGAAAAACATAGAAAACTTGAAGAGAACGTTCAGATAGTCCGTTTCTACTCATTTAAAATGCCCAGTTATTTACATTTATCATAAAGAATTTCTCGACACAACTAAATACAACAAACGGCTACAGTGTCGGTTTCTTGCAGTGTTAACACTGTGCCAAGGGGGACAAGATTAAACACTGGGAAAGGCTTCTTATTTAAGGCATGAGTAGAATTACGGTAGTAGTAGAATTAAAGGCGGAGACTTACAAGAACCACAAAATGAAAATTCTAAATCTGGCAGCCGTAATATGATGCTATAATAATTGAATATATTCAAAAGAACACGCATGGGATGAGGATCCCAATATTCTCAAGCTGCAGGTATTAGTTGGACGTGCTTTTTATGCATTTGTAGAGAGTTTACTCCATAAATAGCAACGTCTCTCGAGGCCGAACGTAACTCTCCTCTCCAGCGATAGAGAGCACTTTACCTACTATGTAGTATTTCAAAGTATATTATTATTTATGGTATACCAGGTACGTGCAGTAACCCTTTTTTGCCGAAGGTTCTACAACTGACTGCCCTTTGATAGACAGCGACAGTTTGCTACAATCTCTCACAGTTCAAATATTTTACAAACATTTTTCCTAATCTAAGGAACAAATAAAAGTAACTTACAAAACGACTGAGTCCTGTAGAACGCAGGGACTTCAATCTTTAGCGTAAATAGTGCAGAATAACTTGTAGAAAATATTGTAGCTTTTTTAATACCTATTTCCGCTTTCTTTTCTTCATCGTCTTCAGGAATAACCTCGAGCATAGGAACAAACTTTATTCTCGGGTATGCGCTTGACAAATAGCTGAGCATGTCCTCAGCGAAAACTACTGTAAAGATAGAAATTTGATTAAATCTTGTTACATAATACGATATTTATAAACAATATAAATACGATAATAAACTGTCAGGTAAAATTAAAGCCTGCAGACATGCATATTGTGATATATATAGTGGTATATATATATATATATATATATATATATATATATATATATATATATATATATATATATTAGGTACTATGTTGATGAATTTTTAAAAAAATATTTATTTCTACATCATAGCTAATGTTTTTATTTTTCATAGTTTCTTAAAGTCATGTTTGTAGAGCGTAGAATTATATACAGACAAACATACAGGTCGAATTTTATAAGCTGGTATTTGGCTCTTAAAATAATTTAATTAATATAAATTAAAATTGAATTTTATAGTCCATTACGTTTGGTGAATCTTATCAATCACTTAAACAATAGTTTATGACTATCCGGACTACCCGAATAGACACAAAAACACAAAGTACAAACATATTAAACGAAAAAACACAATACAAATCAAACACACTCTTTGATACTAACGAAAACCTGCCCTTAAAACCGCCACCGTTTGACCCGACATCTCCAAGCAGAATACACTGATTAAGGTCGGCACATAGGGATCGAAAACGTTTCGTCTCAGTAAGTTTTAACAAATTTAGTAAATTTAAAGTTCGGATGGTCATAGACTGTTGTTAAGGTGATTAATAAAATTAAAATTACTGAAAAACATACAGAACTTGAAGGGAACGTCCAGATAGTTCGTTTCTACTCATTTAAAATGTCCAGTTATTTACATTTATCATAATGAAATGCTCGACACAACTAAATACAACAAACGGCTACAGTGTCGGTTTCTTGTAGTCTTAGCACTGTGACAAGGGGGACAAGATTAAACCCTGGGAAAGGCTTCTTATTTAAGGCATGAGTGTGCTAATGGTTTAATTCTAATATTTTAATTAACATATTATTTATACAGTAACTTTAATATTTTGGATCTATCGTTTCATTAAACTTTATCTATTTTCTCCTAGAAATATAATACGGAAGTAGTAGAATTAAAGGCGGGAGACTTACAAGAAAAACAAAATGAAAATTCTAAATTTGGCAGCCGTAATATGATGCTATAATAATTGAATATATATAAAAAGAACACGCATGGGATGAGGATCGAAATATTTAGCTTAAACCCAGCAAATATTTTAAACTGAACATATGTACGAGTTTGGAACAAGCCATAAAACTATTTAATTATAATAGTGGATTTTAATAAAACTACTAAATGACATTATTTCAAAATGGATTTAAAACAACCTAATAGTAATTACCTCCCCTTTCCTTCCTGATCTTTGCACCAAAGCAGCACGTGACTGGAACAAGATAAGAAATTCTATTATTAAAGCTAGAGTTTTACTAGTTATACAATATCAGGTGTGCCATTCTTAACACTCACATAGACACAAATTATTATTATTTTTTTTAACTAGGCATTACGAAGTATCAAGATATCAAACGAAATTATATTGAGATACAACTGAAAAAAATAAATATAACTGATATGAGGTAATTTTAAAAGAATAACTCTTATCATACAGAAGATCCATTTTAAATCCTCCGAATTTCGGATAGCTTTTAAACCCAAAAGTATAGTGTTTGTATATAAGACATAAAGCAATGGAGGAACCATATATTGAGGGGCAGAGTACTATCACTGAAATCATGTATTTTAGGCCTAAAAAATAAACAAAATAATAACAGTTTCTTTCTCCAACGTTCACCAGTTTTAAACAAGCCTTATACAGAATATAGAGAATAACCAACCAAATTAAGCATTTATTGAATTTGGGGGGTCCTTGTTAATGTAGTGACCCATGACCTCATTGGGTATTTGAAAACAATTTGTTGGTAACCACTGGCCAATGTGTATGAGAGAAAGGGGTTAGCCTATATATATGAGAGATAGAAAGGGGGGAGAGAATAATGGTTTCCACTAAAAGTTCCACTTAACATCAACAATTAATATACATAGGCCTAAATATACGTCGCCGTTTGTAAATCAAATATGATGCATAGATTCATATACTTTAGCTAATAGAAATAAATACACGACCAATAAATTAACTAATTATAGAGTACACTGATGGGACATTTATAAAGTTTTATTAGTGATTAATTATTTTTTTCTGATAAAAAGAACTATATGTACCTTTTTGGTAATAAAATGGAAACGTCTAAATGTAGCATTTAACCAAAGGAAATGTTTTTTACTATATTAACCTACAAAAACTGTTCAAGTACAATAGCTTCTACTTAGCCTATTTTCAGCCCGGTTAAATGTCGACGTCATACATGCACACACACACACACACACACACACACACACACACACACACACACATATATATATATATATATATATATATATATATATATATATATATAATGTCTAATTCGACTGTAACAATGGTTTATTCATAACTGAAGAGATGCACCGTCTAGAGGGCCCGAATATATAGTGATATAAGCAAAATTAGGGCAAATAAGTTGATTGAAACTTACAAAGTCTCAAAATGTTTTTAAGCTTCATATTTTTTCTTTCTAACTAAAAAAGTATGATTCAAAATGTCCTTAGGAAATCATGGTAATGTAAATACAGTGTTTGTTTAATTGTTGTACGATTTAATTAACTACTGTAATATAAATATTTTTTCCTTTTATATTTACATAATTAGTTATTATTGAATTTTTATAGGGTCGAAAACTTTTGAAGAACGTAGGCCATTGCCAATGTACGTTTTAATATTCCAAATTAAACCACTATAGACCTGGTTCTAACGGAGAACCTCATCAATTGGAGTGAGGCAGATCCCTTACGTTCCCCTCAAATCCCTCGGGAGCTCCTCATATTCAGCGATTCTGGCTCTACCCGGCATCATCGAATATATAACCGCAATGACCGATGGTCATCTGTATTATAAATGCTGAATAACAACCGCTCTGCCACTGGATGGTCCCACGTTTGCATGGATGCATAGTCTTTAGGTTTTCTCATATCCCTCTGGAGCTCCAATTAAAATGTATATATTAAATATTACTAATATGAGGTATTTTTAAAAGAATAAATCTTATCATACAGAAAATCCATTGTACATCGTCAGAATTTTGGATAGTCTTAAATCGAAAAGTAGAGTGTTTGAATATAAAACATAAATCAATGGAGGAACCATAGAATAGAAGATAGAGTATTATCTCTGAAATCATGTATTTTAGGACTAAAAAATAAACAAAATTACCAGTTTTAAACTTGCACTTAATAAAGAAAAACCAACCTATTTAAGCATTTACTTTTGAATTTACTCTTTTATATTCGCCCTTCAAGTCAGTGACAAGAGTATCTGCGAAACCAAAGTGATTAGGATTCAGAATGGTGTGTATAAGGGAAATTACGATTTCTATCTGTATATAGGTTCCTCTATTCTCACACCTAAAAAAGTATCAGAACTGTCAGAAACAAAAAGTTTTAAAACTGACATTACCAAGAAAAATACTAACTACTAAACGGATATCAATACCTCCCCCCCCCAATTACCATTTGTAAATATATTAAAGTGAACTAGTTAAAGTAAACCGATTCAAAAACTTTGGCCAATGGTAAAAAAATACATATCAACTCATTCTGAAGTAATTTGCTGTGGCACTTATTTAGTTGTAATAATTTAATATTGCGATGTTGTTTTATGTATAATAATATGTACAATATTTACATTTCCATCAAGAAGGTAGAAACCTTGGAAACGTACCGTTTAACCAAATCTGAGGTCTACATAAAGTAGATATGCAAACCATCGGGCGAGTAAATGTCGACATCAAGTATACCTATTAGTTTTTAGGCCTAACCTGACTTTCCCAAAGGTTTATTTGTGATCGCCGTCATATACCGTCTAGGTGTCGGGGATGTATTTTGTTATAAGTAAAATACTGATAATTAATTTGATTAAAACTTACTAAGACTCCAAATGATTTTATGCTTCATATTTTTGCTTTTAGTCTAACAAAATATGACTCAATTTGTCTTCAGTAAACCATGGTAATGTAAATGTTTTATTTGGGTACAGTGATATAAGTATTTGTGTAAGTTTTATAATTACATAATAATTTACTTATTACGGAATTTTTTTGAAAGTTCATGCTGGGTCGGAAACCTCGGGAGAACGCAGCCAATGTCCGGCTTGAAACGCAAAACAAGTCACAACCGAAAGCTCTCGTTCTGTAGAAGTCTCATACCAATCAGGGTGAGCGACAGCACTTTTGATGCCCTCATATCCTACGGGAGATGCCAGATATTTCTGTAAACCCGGTTCGGCCAAGCAGAACACTGCACTATCTCTTGAATTCAACTACATTAGAATTACTGGCTAACAACTACCCTGACGTCGAATGGACCCAAATTTACAAGGCCGGATCTACCTCGGTAGAAAACAGCCGAGCTAGGATTCTATACAACTTTCGTCGAAGCTTTGTTTCCAGAAGGTTTACCACTTTAAAGACCACTTTTAAGCCATTTGTTATGCCTCAGAGAGGCTTTCAACTAGCATCGATACAAGAAAATTGGTCTTTCTTTCTACTTCAGCGTTGCAGGCTATTTCTATTACCTCAAAAAAGACGATGCCGTCGCAAGGTGCATGGAAACCATATTCCAACTTTTACGCAGAAAATAGATTGTTTTTAAATGGATTAAGCAAACAAACACGCTTAACCTGGCTATAAACGTTTTTAAGGAAGTCTTCTTTTACGTTAACCAGCTTCATTCAGCTCTATAAAACGGTCCCAACATCGATTGGACTTAGCAGATTCCTCCACCTGTCCTCTCTGTATACACGACAAAATTACGGGTAACGATGAGGCCATCTCCAGCCCTTGTATCCCTTCAATACAATGATAAAGCCCTCACAGCAATGTTTCACTTCCCTGACGCAGAGCTTCACATGCTCTTCACGTATTCCAACAAATCAAACTAAATATTTGCCTTCCTGTGCACATTTATTTATTTACAACAAAATGTCCACTTCGTTTATTTTATTTTTATTAAATTGGAAGTCTTGTTAAATTATATTTTGCTGTTATACTACAAACATCGCATATCAGACAATATGGCACAAATATTTCGCTTTTAAGAGAGCCATCATCGTTCTATTGATGAAGGTAAAATTTATCACCGATATTAATGTGTGAGAGAGAGAGAGTGAGAGGGAGAGAGAAAGACAGGGTAGCAGAAAGAAGCATTGAAGGGAAAGACAGAGACGGAAATACAGAGTAAAAAGAGGAGAGAAGGCGAGGGATTGAGGAGAGAGAAAGAAACAGTAAGGGGTGGAAAAAGAGGGCAGAAGAAAAGGAAGAAACGGGAAACACAGACAAAGACTGTTTCATAATAATGAAATGTGTTTTTGTTTTCCAGAGACACTCTTTCCAGAATACGGGACAGAATAGGTATTTGTAGAAACGTGTATAGAGAGACCTACAAGAAAGAAATATTTGTCGAGAGTATGTAGTGAGAAGAATACTTGGTGAAAGGGAAATGATAAATGCGTGAAAATAATTGAAAACTGGATTAATTCTTAAACAAAAACTATATCCTATATAAAATTACCGGTAGAAGACATTTTTAGTGGTAAGAGACAATGAAACGTCAATTATAACGAAGTGTAAAAGATTACACAGAATGGGAAAGTAATCATGAGGTAAATGCAGAAAACCGAGAAATAGGAGAAAAGTCTTCTAAATAAGAAACCGGCAGTTTTTATCGCCGAAAACATGACTACCACACTAATAGTCACATATATTACGGCGTTTAAAATTAATAAATTTTACTAAAAAAATATTTAAAGGGAAATATAAAATACTTTTAAATATTCTAAGAAAAGTACCAAGCCAAATTAGGATCTATGTTTGCATGGACGTTATCTGTGAAACCTTTTAATTTAGGATTAAAATCTAAACTAAATGTTTGACATATTTCCTTACATTCAACTTTTATATACTTTTAGGCTAGACTTGCATTACCAGGAACCAATGAAAGGGAACAAAGCAGTTAAAAGGAATAGATAAAGGGAGGCATATAAGAATAGCAAATGTTTGGAGGTAAGAGGCAATTGTGACGGAGGGAAACCCGGTTCTACATGGGAAGGGACACAAGGTGAAATAGCCCAAGTGCTTCGATACAAAGGCTTTTGCTAATGGTTGATAAATAGCTTATATGTCTTCAATTATTGGGAAGTAGGATGCAATTGTGAGGGGGGCGCGGTTCTACATGGGAAGGGACATAGCCCAAGTGCATCGATACAAAGGCTTTTGCTAATGGATGTTAAATAGCTTAAATGCCTCCAATTACTAAACTAAAACTAGAGCAAAACAGTTTTCAACCTTACTTTAAAAACTGAAACAAAATGCGTTATTTAGTTTTATTAAACAAAACTCCAGCTACATTTCCGGTAATAAAGTGGGAACACCCAAAGGTTTACCCGAAACATTGGCCTACATAAGGCTCTAGTTAGGCTGTCCTTATCGATTGTAAGTGCCGGCAACCACAGATAACCTAACCTTACTTCCACCATGGGTATTCATACTAGATACACACAGGCGGTAGGATAGGAATTTATTTTGTTGTAATTTAACATTTCCTTAATTTAGTTAACAAATACTCACAAAATTTTCAAACATTTTTAAGTTTCATATTTTGTGTTCTTTTTCCAACAAAATATAATGAGAAATGGCTTTACGTAACCAAGGCTATATAAATGAGGTTTATTCTTGATTGTTGTACGGTTTTAGCTCTCATACATGATACTTATATTAATAATAATATTTACATGTTTACTGAGATTTACTTATTTTTATATTCCAGTGAATCTGGTTCTGCCCAACGTCATCCAACATAAAACCGCAGTGACTGATGGCCATCTGCATTATAAGTGCTGACTAACAACTACCGTGCCACTGGATGATCCATGTTTACAAGGACGGATTTGCCTTGGGAGAGTCCAGTTCGAAAGGGGTTCCAGTGATTTACACGGAAATCATATTGAATACAAAGTGGCAACCATTTTTCATGCCACTGAAAGGCTTTCGAGTTGCACCGCTACAGCTAAAGTCGTCTTTCTTTTATCCTCAGCATTGCATGCTATTTCCTCTACATTACGACAAAAAATGATGTTTTGTCCGGTGCAAAAAACCCATACTGCAAATTTTAACCAGAAATAAAGGGTTCCTTGGATAAAAGGATCTCTGGACAGTCAGGTTTTGACTGCAACGAGCGTGCTTGATCTTAAAGCTGGTTATAACCTTTATAAAGATGGCAGTAGGTAGGAACTGACGGTAAGATCTTGTGACCCGCCTTGTCTATCTCCAAATGGACTCCCCTCGAACATAAGTTTAGTTACTAATAATGTTTAAACTCGCAGAGATTATGGTTAAATAAATGCTCTGGACTTGCGAGTCAGGTACAACTATTTATTTATACAGGTAACCTTGCAATAACGGGTACGTTTTCCTACAGAGTATTTATGTATAATTATAAAACATTTCATAAAAATTGGTAACGTCAAAAAGAAAATGTTTTACAGTGATTGTAACTGCAATAGTGGTTAGAATGCATGAATTGTTACAATTAAATATGTAACAGTTTTTAATTGCTATGTTAATAATATTATTTTCTATTTTTTTTTTTTTTGACGTTACTCATTCGAACAGGCATCCTTAACTATGTACTTCATGAAAAATAAAAATAGGAATCGGGTTGATATGCAGTATGATTTCAGAGTAAAAGTTTCAAGTATGGAACCTAACATTTTTGAAATCATGAACTCAAAGTACAGATTCAACTCATCTCACTGAAATCATTATTGTCAAGTTATGATTTCTTGCAAATACATGATGACAAATTTAAACTAATATTATTATTATTCTTATTACATTTTTATTCAATAGTGTTTCTATATTTGTCGCAATTGAAACTGACTAAATTTGATTCTTGTGTTTACTTCATTAACTCCTTACTCCAAACAAAATATTAATGCTAAACAATTGTTAATATTTACAAACTTGCCTATAATAACACTTAATTTTATGTTTTGAGGACGGCCGTTTCGGGAAATGTGGTCCCATTGTCAACTCGGACCGTAACATTAACATGTTCAATAAACTTCTTGAATGTCCTTGTAATAAACTTGTAGTAGCATCAAATTTACTTTTCAAATGTAAGAACAGTTTCCGCCTTAAAGTAAGTGGGTAGGTAAACCATAAATTACTTACCAATATCTAATATATAACTCAAATTACTATGCGTGTATTCTACAATTTAAGTTTGAGAATTTGAGGGGCCCTTTTTAATATAGCGACCGATCCCCTTATTGGGTTCTTGAAAACAATTTGTTGGTAACCACTGGCCTACACGCCTACGTTTACTTTATAGAAAAGTAATTTAAGGTAATGTAATGCTGAAAGTAAGGTTTTCTAGTGATATCTTTTGTATTTATTCAGTTTTAGCATACCATACTTTACATTCCAGATGACCTTCGTGTACATATATGTGTATATATATATGACAGAGAGAGAGAGAGAAAATAATGGTTTCCACTAAAAGTGCTATTAACATGAACAATGATTTCCAACTTACAAACAATATGAAGCCCTTTTAAAAAATCGTTTGATATAATAAATTACAAAACAAGAAATCGTTTTGTAGAAAATTTCTGCTGCTATGTACAATTACCAAATTCTATTGAAGATAAGATTTATAAAAACAATAACGTGAATAACTACGGGCTAAGTAGTTTGTTACAGTTGTGCATAATACAAATAAAATCAACAAACATGCACATTCATGGATACAGCCCTTAGGGAGGGCACCCTTCTCTTTACACGTATGTTTTGAGGGTTCCGGGGTGTCATAATTCTTAATTATTGTAGTGTTTTGAAATTATTCGCAGTATTTTGGTTTAACTAGAATGTCTAAATGCCGCAATAGTTTGAATTGAATAACAGTTAACCGCGTTGGTTCAAACCTCAAGAAAATTTATTCTAAAAATCACTTCCACTGAAGATATTTATAAATAGAGAAGAAAAGGAGTGTAAAGTTGTATAAAAGTAAAGAGGCAAATAGCAACATACCTTAACGCCTTGACAACTCATCCCATGGAGTCCCGAGGGAAGATGGTGATTTACCCAAGTTGCAGTGTCCATCCCCACTATCTGCCGGGTTCTTGGGCTGGTTCTGTTACCTTATAATAAACATCATCATATCACCGTCTCTGGCATGAGGGAAGTTATATAGTTAGTAGCATGACCTAGGCATTCATGATAGTATGTACCTTGTTATATGGGATGTTTAGAATTATTTAGTAATTTGCTTTGTCAGACTTAAGAAAAGGTTTGTTAAAATGTAAGGTTATTTTTTTTTGCTTTCTCCAATTCCTTCTATTAGTTTGCACTCTCCTTGTATATATCTTGTTAAAATCTTCAATCGTTAAAATAGTTTTTATTCATCCACTCGAAATTAGCCATATATTTTTAAAATTTCGCAACTATGGTTAGTTAAGTGTAAAACAAGAAGAAGAGGAAATTCAGGAAATATTATAAAATTATCATGTAGGATCCTTGCACCGACCATTGAGGTTTTCAGGACGTTTTAATGTGCATTACAATAGCTATTAAATCATACATATGCATATCTTTACGTGAGTCGGCAGTGGATCACAATCAATATTATTCATCGGGATAACAAACTCCTTGACGAGCAAAGGACGCATTGCATTGCAGGATATCGATTGCAAACTTCCATATACACGATACTAAAATGTACAGAATGATAATTTGAAGAAAACACTCTCTTAGAATCACATTTTCAAACGAACTAAAATGTATACAATAATTTGGAATGTGTGGGAGTGTAAAGAGTAAGTTTTTAATTTCCAGATGAACATTCAATGGGGAAACGTGGTCCCTATCCTATAGATAATAGTATAAGGAATTGGTCAGTAAATGCGACCCACGTTTCCTTTACTGAAGTTCTCATATGGCCATTACAAATTTACACTTTTACACTTCCAGATATTCCAAATTATTTAAAATTTTTTACTTCGTTTAAAACAAGGAGCTAAGAAATTTTTTTTTCTTCAAATACAAAAGAGATGAAAAATGTAAGATTATATGATCATAAGAGACGCAAAAAATTGATTCAATCGTTGAAATTATTCCAAAACAAGTTTTAAAATAAGAATAATGCCTAGGGCCATGTGTTGGGGGACACTATCCAAGTTATTTATTCCAAAATCGAAAAAATAAAACATTATGTAGTAGCCTGAAAAAAATTTGGACTTCTCTGGAATTGAAACAGGGAGGCTATAATTTAGTGGTTAACATCGGTGATAACTGCAAAAAGTACAGTTTCGTTTTAAATATAAACGCAATAATCACTCACAAAGATTAAGGTTTGTAGCGCGGAAAAGTCGTCAACCTGACGAAGTCATCCTTAAACAGTAGCCACGCTGAGAGACATACATATCGATCCTCCTCTGTACATGTCCGCCCATTACAGGGGGACCAGGGTTGTTAACAAAAACCTAATGATATGCTCTGTAAAAAGTCCATTTCTAAGCAACAATTTTAAATTTTGTTTTTGTTTTTATTAGTCTATTGAATCACTAACAGACAGCGTTTCAGCAAGATATCACATCAAATTAAGTATTTCAAACATAGAGCCCCCTACTCACATATTAAATACTTGACAAATAAACGACATAAGTAAATTATAAACAAAACATACATGAAAACCGAAACATAAAATTAACAACATAATAGATATAAATACATATATTTAAAATAATATATTTTAGGCTAAAAATTTATAAAAACCTCTATATGTATCTAGAGTTTTAAAAACAAGATTTGCAATATAGATATATTGTACTTTGCATCAAATTACGTCTGTCTCATAAACAAAAAGCACTTTTGTGTCTTTTGAAAAAAGTTTTGTTTACACAGTCTAATGGTTTTTCTACAAATGTAAAATTTAAAAGATAATGACGAAAATCTTATAGCGCTAATGTACTTCAGATCCGTGTCAGCAGCTTGGACATGCCCAAAATGTTTTATCACAGGTGTAACTGTGCATTTAGAAGTATGTGTGCCGTTGATTCAACAAAATTACTTCCGTCACGACCATTCACACAGTTTTGCCGACAGAGAAAAGCTTATGACTGCATTGCGATCAATGTTTTCATCATAGAAGGTTGCCTCAGCCTTCCTTGGCCTCCTCTGGCAATCTTAAAACTCTTAATGCATTGAGATTTTTCTGAAAAGAAAATTGGTTCACCAAGAAAATAATGTTGAGTCGTTGCTCAATAATTTCGTCAATATCCATTTCGGCGAACAGTAAAAACACACACCAGCAATAAACGAAGCAAGCACATCAGTACACAGAGCTCACCTGACGGCTCGTTAGCTCTCGGGCTATTAAATCGGACCACAGCCAATATATTTCATCAGATCTGTGTGTTTATTGGTTTCTGTGTGTATCTAAAGGTTGTTTTTCCGCTTTAAATCAGAAAATTATAATTATTTCTA
>JBAIZL010000002.1:280586238-280631238 GCA_036971475.1 Prosapia bicincta | reverse complement strand
TTATTAAAATCAATAAAAAAACTTTATAACTAATATCAAGAAATATGTTTGTAGAATACAGGTCTATCCTAATCATGTGTGAGCATTAGTGTAAAAGGGAAGAACACAAAATCTTTAAACTTAATATTCGTTTACTTTATAATGATAATTTTTCAGAATTATTTATTTTAAGAGTTTTCATCACAAGAAATCAAATTTATTGAAGCAAGTCATTTGGGTTACATGAATATTTTATTTTTTGTCGATAATAAATACAAACGTCGTTGAGAATAAGAGAAATTTACATTCTGTTTTAAAGAATCTATAGTTAAATGTAAGCAGAAATTAAAACCGATATTATCAACGGAACAGAACAGTTGTAAGTTACATTACACTAAACCTATTTTGCACACATGTTAGGATATTTCCACATATTTGTAATTAGGAAAAGATAACCTCAGACGACCTTAAAGCACATATAAAGTAATTGCTATGCATGCATAGTAAAGAACAGAAAAAATATCAAATAATACTTATCAAATACAGTATTGTTTCTAAAACATATATATAATTTTATATAGACTTACGCTACATAACTGTGATTAGGACGTGATAAAATTATTTGTGTAATTTAAATCTTCTTTTTTATAACTAAAGTAAAATCTTTGGATTGATAAACATAATTTTACAAAACAATAAAGGAACCTCAAAGATAATTAATATTAGAAACTAATTACACTTTCTTTTAATCTGAAAACCTTCACACAAAATGCCAAAATACCAATGCATTCGCCAAAGCTTCAAACTAATAAGAAAATATAACCTACAAGCTAATAAACGCACTAGTCGAATAAACAGCTGATTCTATGGTTGTCCAAAGTCTAGATCGCGGCGATAAGAATTCGTCACTCCAGTTGGCTGTGGCCGTCTCGACATTCATCTTCTTGAATACTATTATAAGTTAATACGTTGGCAATGAGTGTGACATCATGAACGGTTTGTTTTATATTTAAACAGTTAAATTTAATGCGTTGTAAATCTTGTACATTGAAAAGAATTAAGAAGAGTAAATGTGACAAACATTTCAAAAAACGTGTACTTATCCGGATTGTTGAACAGGATTATAGAATTTATGTTATATACATAGATTGTATATAGTATTTTAAAATTTTGTCCAGCTCTTGAGTTATTTACATTTTAGTAAAAGCAAATTATTGCTTTTTCTATTAATCGGGTCTGGGTCCCCAACACCCACACAAAGTAATTACTTGGAATAATTTACTTTGATTTAATATTAATAATTAATACACACAACCTCAAAATACAAATAATTTTATTCTAGTGTTATGTACATTTCGGTCATACCGTAACTATTCTCAGAGACATGGCAATACATACTGTGTCATGTCTTTGAGGATGGTTACTTTGTATCCGAAATGTAGGTCTACATAAAACGGGAATAAATATATTTATGGTTAGAGTTTGTGTGTATTATTTATTAAAATTAATCTTTAAATATGTTTTTAATATTAAAATATAAATAATTCTAAATGAGTAAATGCTTATCCTGTTGCCACTATAGTCCTTTAGCACAGTCTGTGATGTGACATTAACACATATGGGAACAGTTATCAGTCAAATTTTGTAAGCTGGCACTTGGGTATTAGGTAGAAAGTGTGTATTAGGCCTTAAGAAATGTCATTGGGGCTGTACCTCGCGGCCAAGCCTTAAACAATCCTATTAACATGCTTCCATGAATGCCCTGTTTACAGTTGTTGCTTGGCGTACTATATATTAAGACCAGACCAATAGGAAAAAGATTCGAATTGAAAAAATGTTTTTTTAACTTTACAACATAATATTTGTGAAACTCTTAGTATATATTGGTCAAGTGGTTTGTAGGTCTATTCGTTATTAAGACAGTCATTCCATTATAAAAGTGAAAAATTCTTACATGAATACATATGTTCCTTGGAAACAAGTGTAAAAGTATTTATGAAAAGGTTTTCTATGTAAGTATATTTTGCAAACATAACTAACATCATTAGAAAACGTTCTGTCTCAGTACGTTTTTACAAATATACAAAATTAAAGTTGGGATAGTCATAAACTAATGTAAAAGTGATTAATTAAGTTTCACCGAACGTAAAGAGCTACAAAATCCAAGAGTTCACCAGATGGTTCCCACAAAACATATTGTCTAGAGAAGTTACGTCAACTGATTGAAACAAGCACATCTTCTGGAGCAGTGAAGGAAGACTGGTAGCAGTATTTCTCTTATTGTTTAAATAAATGCGGTTAATGTGCAAGTCAGGTAGAACTATTTATTTAAACAGGCTACAGTATTGTCATCAGGGCTGCAATAAATAATGTATTAATGACAATAAGAAGGGAGGAAGAAGGCTATAATGACAGGAAAACAGTTTAGTGTGTATCAAGGAAGCGGCATAATAAGTTCTTTAACGAGTTTACCTGGAAAAATTTTAAATCGTACTATAGGTTTATTACCAATAGAATTACATGTACCAGGATACCAATATTGCGGCCCCGGCACCAGATTGCAAGCAAGATTGAGAAGAGGTGACCCAGGCATTAATAAATTAGATCAAGCCTGTAAAGATCACGATATTTCATATTCAAAATATTCGGATTCACATCAACGATCCATTGCCGACGAACAACTAGCTGATAAAGCTTGGCAGCGTGTCACATCAAACAACGCTAGTTTGGGCGAAAGAACAACTGCTTACGCAGTTACTAATATTATGAAATTGAAACATAAATTAGGTGGTGGAAGAAGAAGAAAAGTTAATACAAAGAAACGGAGGACAAAAAATAAAAAAAACGTGCAAAACTAAAAACATTCTAACAAAAGTACTCAAACGAATAAAAAAAGGTGTGCTAGTAAAAAGGGTAGAGGCTATTATCTGAAACCTTACAAAGGAGTTGGCTGTAATAAAAAAAAAAATAATAACATTACCAACAAGAGCGCTATCAAATAAAGATATATATAAATACGCTTAAAAATTGAACATTCCGAACTTCAGAGGAGTTTTTATGCGTGACAATTTACCTTTTCAAATCAAAGAAAATGAACACGGAGTTATAAATTTGGACAGTGTGCTAGGACGAGGTACGCATTGGGTTGCCTATCGAAAGATAAAACATAAAATTCTTTATTTTGACAGTTTTGGTAATCTGCCTCCACCTACAGAAATAATTCGATATTTTGAAACATCGACAGATAATGCACCTATTTTCTACAATTACACAAATAAACAAAAGTTAAATTCGCACAATTGTGGTCATTTGTATTTAGCGTTTTTAACGAATAACATCTAAATCACCAATATGCTCTGTTTAAGCGGCAAAGGCTCAAACATCTCATGTGACATATTTCTGCCTATAGATTTGGCCAATGAAAAATGGGAAATAGGTTTATTTGATTTTATGTCTTACAACACTATACCAAATATTGAAACAGATGCTAATGATAAATTTTACTATGGCAATAATAAAGTCATACAATTGCCTGAGGGATCTTACGAGATAGATAATATAGTTTCGTACTTTAAAGATGCTAATCACGAGGAAAACAAAAATGTTAGGTTCGAACTAAGTGGGAATATTAATACATTAAAAACGAAAATATTTTGTTCGAAACCAATTAGATTTGACAAAGAGCACAGCATCGGTCCATTACTGTGATTTAAAGCAGAAGAATTGCGAGCAAATACTTGGCACATTTCCGAAAATACTGTAAACATTAATAAAGTGGACGTTATACGAATAGTATGTAATATTGCAAGAGGATCATATAGGAATGGTATTGAATGACATATTATTCACGAATTTTATCCAGCCGTTGAAACTGGTTATAAAAGTATTGAAAAACCTGTCACAGTAATTTATCTACCTCTAAACATAACAGGTCTACTTCATAACATTACAGTACGTCTCGAAGATCAGGACGGGCAACTAATAAATTTGCGAGAAGAATATATAACACTTAGACTTCATTTGCGCCGAAGTGTTACATAATCATGGTCTTAGTTTTGAATAATAATAATAATACTAATTTCGACAATTTTATTACACCAGTAGGTCGACGACAGTTGACAGAACACAAGCTGACAAGAAGGAACAAAGAATTTTTGGAATCTTTAGGGTATAGTGTGAATAAAAATATGTTGCCAGTAGATGATAAAATTATTTTTGGTGAAACTATTGTCGATTTAGAATATCACACACATCTACCATATGCACAAACAACATACGGTGAGAATGATGAGATTCGCATTCCAGTACATCAAGAGAATGTGTACACTTTGCCTTCTAAAAGTTACATTTATATAGAGGGAGAATTTAAGCAATAAAAGCGACAGACAATAGTGAAAGTGATGAAATCGAACTTATCAGCAATGGAATGTCATTTCTTTTTGATGAAATTCGCTATGACATTTGTGGAACAGAAATTGATCGAGTGAAAAATGTTGGAATAACGACAACAATAAAACCCTCTTAACCAACACTGAAGATGAAAAAAATATTTTATTAAATGCTGGGTGGACATTAAATATGGAATCTTTAAAGTGTAAGAAAACGTTTTCGTTTTGTATTCCCTTAAAAATGCTACTTGGATTCGCGGATGACTATGTTCACATATTATTAAATGTTAAACAAGAATTAATATTACTCAGGAGTTCAAACAATTTCAATACGATTATAAGAAAGACGCTAATAATAAAATAGAATTGAAAATTAATAAAATATTTTGGAAAATTCCATATAATCGAGTGGTCGATGATTATAATCTATCACTACTACGAATCACTGATAAGGACCAACCAATTTCACTAGGATTTCGTCGTTGGACGCTTATCGATAATCCTTCATTATCTATTTCGAAAAACTCAACATGGACTGTGAAGACAGCATCAAATAGTGAGAAACCTCGCTACGTTATTATTGCATTCCAAACTGATAGGAGAAATGTGAAAAATAAGAATGCTGGACACATTGATTTTTGTGATATTAATAATATTAAACTGTATCTAAACTCACAATTTTATCCATACGATAATTTTAATGGAAACAGAGCAATTATATACGACTTTTTTACAAAATTTCAGTCATCCTATTATCACGGTAGCAGCAATAGACAAACTATTGATTTTGAAACTTTTTTCGTAAAAACACCATTATTTGTTATAGACTGTTCACGACAAAATGAAACATTAAAAACCGGTACTATTGATGTGCGCATAGAAATTGAATCAAATGCCAACATACCTGAAAAGACAGCTGCTTATTTTCTCATCATCCAGGATGCACTTGTTGAATACACACCTTTATCTGGTCTTGTACGTAATATATTTTAATGTAATGTAGTCAGAAGAATAAAAAATTTTTTTTGTTTAAATTTAGTGTACATTTTATTGATCTTTAATTCACATTTCATCTGTAATTTTAAATAATGGTTGAAAGTACAAACAAATCACATATAAGAACGACTTTTAGGAAGGGGAAAATCCAAAATTGAGCAGTGGAAGGGATACAACGGATAATATAAATAGATACGCTAACACAAGATGCAGAGTACACACATACCAAGGAAGTGGAGAGTTGCACCTAGTATAAATATACATATATATATATATATATATATATATATATATATATATATATATATATATATATATATATATATATATATATATTCAAGAAAATTATTTTAGCTTATAATATAGGAGATATGGTTGGATACCCGAGATACCCGAGATACAGTACACCTGAAAGCAGGCTGGAATCGTTCAACAACACCAGGTTTGTATGCCCCTCCCTTATGCTTGGCAATTTGCAGAAGCAGGTTTTTTCTTTCACTCTCCACCTGATGGCGTTATATGCTTTTACTGTGGTAGCGGTTTAAAGGATTGGGAAGCAGATGAATTGCCATGGATTGAACATGGCGGATGGTTTCCGAGGTACGGGCATTTAGAATTAGTAAAGGGTGAGGATTTTGGGGCACGATGTTATGCTTTGCGTTACTTATACCCAATACCAATACACTCCGCAAAGAAGAGGAAACAGGGATAAGCAACGCCTTTATTGTACAAGGCTAATGTAATATATTGTTATACTGTTATATAACACTTTATGTTCATACAAATATTTTTGCAATTCTTTAATAAATAGCTATTGACTGACTGTGGTAATGAAAGTTTATTAATATCCTAAGTAACGTTTAAACATATTTGTTCAACACACAATTGGTATAATGTGGAAAAAATTCAAGGATAAATAGGAAATAAATGATTTGAACAATTCACTTTTTTTTACTATATATTTACTTTATAAACAATTGAAAATTGTTAACAAATAATATTTATTAATTACAAAGCATTAGTTATTTTTAATAGTTAACAAATAATATTTATTCATTACAAAGCATTAGTTATTTTTTAAAGAAAAATGGCCATGTGCCAAAGTATTATATTCCATTATCACATATATGTCTCTTATCATCATCACCACTGAGAGCTAATTTATTTACAGTTATTGTCTGTACAATATGTTTCTTTGATTTGAATGATTTAATATCACTTCTGGTTTTAGTGAAAACATTTAAGCATTTTTTATAATCATCAAAATTTATATTTCTAAGTTCTGCTTTTGTTATGCCTTTAGCTTTTTTTCAATGCTATTCACAGTTTTGAAAGTATATAATTTAGGTCTTAGTCCAACAAATTCTGACAACCCAACAACTTTGCATTCGTCTTTAAAACAACCTAATGTTTTTGCATTATCTGTAAAATAACCTATATGAGTGTGAGGAAGTTCTGATATATCAAAATGTCTTCTCACCTCTTGATTTTCCTTAATATCTTTATAAAAATTGTCAGTAGAAATTTTATAAAATAAACTGTCTGTATCCATATAAAGAAGCTGAATTTTAGAGTTATACAATTCTTTCATAACATCATAATGTATTTCATACATACGTGTTTTACTTATTTCCAAAACAGTAAACCCTATATATATTGGTTTGTTAAAATAGATGGATTCTTTTTCTGATTCAATTGCACACAAAGATTCATCATAAATTATTCGATTTAAGAAGGTAGGTTTTCCAAATAAATAATTTAATTTTTTTTTCTGAACTCACAAGTTTCAAATTTTTTCTTTTCCTTATATTTTCAATAGTTTTACCAAACATGGCATTAATTACAAATTTATAAAAATCTTTTTCAAATTTATTTTTAGCATTTTGTCTCTTTTTCGTGTTAAATAAAACATATGGCGATAACCAAGCACTTTGTCTGAATTGCATAATTCTATGATTTTTTGTAAGTACTAAACCATGTCGCATTGCTTGTTTTAAATTAACATAATGACAAACGTAATTTTGTTTATCTTCTAAAGTAGTTAACAATTTTGGTTGTTTACTGCCTGGCGGACATTTGTTTTGCGGTAAAAATGGCAACTCATTATCACAATTATGCAAATTTTGTGGATACATAATATCAACTTCTAAAATATAACCTATGGGAGAATCATCCTCTATAGACAGAACATCAAAAGCCTTAACTTTTTAACTGACATCCATTTAAACGAATCATAAGGCATGAATCTGGTCATGCTCCACCCATATAAATTTGTAGCATCGATATAAGCTAAACAAGAGGAAGGTTTGTCTATATCAAATTCATCTTCCAAATGATAATTATTAGCTTCTGCATGTCTCGTCACGCATGCAGTTATTCCACCTCTGATACCATTTTCTATGAATAGATATTTATCATATTCGTCAAATAATATTAATTAAATTTTTGTAAATTTTAACATAGCATCAAATGTCAAACCAGGAAGTGTAAAATAATAAGCACAGTCCAATCCATATTTGGATATAGACAAGTCTCTAAAATTTTCAAAACTATCACTTAACAATAATACATCTATTTTAAGGTAGAGATTGCTATATTCCCCTAAATTTCTACATTCAAAATGATTCCACACATCTTGCGCATATTTGTTTTCAGCATCTGTGATATGACTAGATTCTAGATTGTTATAAAAATCATTTTTTGTTGGCAACTCAGTATCTTCTAATTTGTCCCAACAATCTGTATAATTATAAGGATAAACACCTTTTCTTGTTATAAACGGTAAATCATTTACAGAAAAATGTTTATATGTATGTTTAAAGTTGTCTTTAGGCAAATTATTTGCTAATTTACTAAGACTTGTACTCATAAATTTATAGGTGTCTATAAATCGTAATGCAATGCCATTAGTTGTGTTTTTTGAAAATGTTATATATTTTTCATTAGTGGTAAATTTACCAGTAATGTGACAATAGTCTCTTACTGTTGGCTTAGTCATAGTAAATTCATCGTTACAAGACTCATATTTAGTAGTTGTTTTAAATTTATGTTTTTCATCTGTATTTAATTTCCCCATTGGAATATTTATTTTATTAAGTGATATGAGATATTACATGAATTTTGTGGCTGCATCTAAACCCTGATATATGTATGGATCTGTGGGCAATTTTTCTAAAATGTCTGGCGGTAAAGACGATGCATCTTCATCAAGAACTAAATATACACCAAATGACATTGGCTCGTGAATATCATTAAGTATTACACGGTTACTAATCTGCTCATTTATTGGCTTCAACAAACATTCAAAATCTGCGTACACGGTGAAAGGTACTCTAAATTTATAATGGAAATTTTTGAATTTCAAAATTTTATTTCCTTCTGTAGGCATTTACACTTTTACTGCTTTTGTATTTTCACATGCTTTTAAATGATCTGATAAGATTGAATCTTTATTTTTACCGCTATAATGTGTTAAACATCTTCTACAAAAAACTAATTTACCTTATGTTTATTTACTTGATTGTTTAATAATCTTGAAAAATGTTTAATATAAGAATAATGTGCATGTCCCGTTTGGTTTCTCAACATCAATAAATCATAATGTTTTATCTTAATAGTTTTACTAGTTCTTAATGGATACACTTCATTATCTTTATTTAAACCATATACATTATTACTTATACCTGAATTATTTTTTTCAAATTTACTAATCTGCTTTAAAGGTGTTGGAAAGTCAATACCTTTTAAATTAAACATATCCATAATTTTATAATATCTCTTGTTAATTAAACTAAGATGATCTACATCAGTTTTTATATGTGGAACGAGAAGTGACCGCAAATAACATTTATCGTCATGAAAATATTCAGGATTAATTACAGTATTTTTATTTTGTATACATTTTGGTAAAGGTATGAATGAACTACCACCTAACAGATTGTATCTACTAAAACGAATTATAATTCCATCAATTTTATCCAAAGACCAACCACTTCCTTTACCCAAATATTCCGACTCTTCGGTGCATAATTCTGTAAATACAACGTCTAAAATATCTGAAAAATCTGAATCTTCCGAAACACTAGTATTTTTTGTTTTAAAATCACGCAATTGCTTTTCTTGGGTTAAAAATTTTACATAAGAAGCTTCTACAAGTATATTAAATTTTAACATATTGTAAGTGGATAATAAATCTACAATTAGTCGTATCATTTTTTGTTTAGTACGTCTCAACAACAAACACACATCTTGCTCAGTTGGTCTCTGATAAATAAAATCAAATTTTGTAAAATTTTCTGGTCAAAAAATAACCAGTCTACAATTAGTTGTGCTTTGTTAATAACTCTCTTATCTTGTAAATTTACCGACCAAAACCATTTTTCATAAAAAAATATATAACTGATGATTGATAACTAGAAAAGTTTTTAAATTCTTCAAATCACACAAATTCGGTGAATAATCTACTTTATCTTGTTTTACACGTTCTGTAGCAGATTTTGAAGGTCTTGGTGTTGTTGATATGGTGTCCTTAGGTCCATATAAGGTTTGTATTGCTAAAATGTCGTCCGCTGACAGATCATCATTCATATTGTGATAATATGAATACATTACTGAAGTCAGATCGTTTGAGTGGCTTATACCCAGAGTATGACCTATTTCGTTAATTAAGACACTTAATAAAAAAAAATTTACCTTGATCACATTTTAAAATATCTTTTTCTAAACACCATAATTCATCACTGTCAATGTGTATTTCACGTGTGCTTTGATTAACATTGGGATGAAATGCATGTGCCAAAAC
Source organism: Prosapia bicincta (assembly GCA_036971475.1). Taxonomy (NCBI): domain Eukaryota; kingdom Metazoa; phylum Arthropoda; class Insecta; order Hemiptera; family Cercopidae; genus Prosapia; species Prosapia bicincta. Next base: position 280,621,074 of record JBAIZL010000002.1, on the reverse strand, counting down.
ACCACCTTCACCGTCAAATGTATTTGTACAAAAAATCGATGATCTTTGAAGTTTATGCATACCTTTTTTATAGGAAATTAATATATCAACGTTCGATCTGTCATTTACAAAATCCAAATCTGTATGTTTTTCCCAAATTTTAAACGCTTGTTTCGCTAATTCTTTTACCTGACGCGTTGCTACAACAAAATACCATTTTAATACTTTCTTATGCCACTTTTCAGAAGGTAACCGAAAAGGATAAATTGTGTCTTTAAGTCCAAATCTAGTTATTCGCATAAATTGTAAATTTTTATTAGTTATTTTACCACTTATCGTTAAATTGTAATACTCTTGAAATAATAAAATTGCGTCAGATACTAATGTCAAATTTATATTTGAAGTATCAGTGCTATTAGATATATTCAAATAACCAAACTCGTTTAAATAATTTAAAACAAAATCAAGATTTTCTTCTTTACATCGTTTTACTATTTCACTTTCACCTGAACATGTATTCAAATCAAACAGATCTTTTATTGCATAGTTTTTCACAATTAAAACAGTCAAAAAAATTACGAACGTACATAACATATTAGTAAATAGCATTGTATCCAATGTTAATATATTGTTACCCCAGCGCATCACGTAAAGAACTGACACACATGTGAAAAATCAGTTTCAGCCATTTTGAAATTTAGATTTTGAAAGAGACACACTTAAGCGTTATAATCGATGTTATACGTCATAAAATTCATAGCAGCCATTTTGAAACAGTGTTGATTATCTTAAAAAGTAGGTTAATCTCTTGTAAAGGTGGCGAAAAAAACAGAGGTTATCTTAAAACAATACAAATATCTGTTGCAAACGTCACACCAGCCATCTTGAATGACGCAGTTCTCCCACTCGTTCCCCCACAGTTCTCCCACTCGTTTCCCCCAACACAACACGCTTTTCTCCTCATTCTCCTCACTCCCCTCCCTCCGCACTCCCCTCCTTTCAAACCACGCCCTTCCCCCACCACGCTTCCCCCCCGCCACGCCCTTCCCCCAGCACGCCCTTCCCCCAGCACGCCCTTACCCCACCACTGGCCACGCCCCTCACGATAATCTTATCCAAGCCACGCCCCTCGAGATACCCGCAACACTATACTACTAGTTAAATAGTCCTAATACTAGATATTATCAAAATTTATTTTTTAAATCCGTAAGCTATTTTGCTAATTAAATTTTAAAACTTCACTATTGTTCTTTGTTGGGCATTTATTTATGTAAATATAAAAAACATTTACTTAAATAGAGCTTAGCTAGTGAGAACTATTCACAAAGGTAAAATTCAAATTAGTGAGCTCAAAATCTCACAAAAAATTAGTTTTTAATAAACAAACTAGTTTCGGTTATGATTATGTTTATATAAAACATTTTTTTTAAATAAAAATAAAGTACAATCTACTTTATTACAGTTCAATAGTGAGTATCATTAAAATCAAAATTTAGTTTATGGCTAACAAAATGTATTTATATAAAATAGGAGTGTAAGAATTTGTTACTGGTGATGTTGTACACACGAAAGTTATAGTTACACAATGATTGATGGCAATGTAGATACCACTTATCAAAATGCAGAAGATACAACCCATATTGTCAGTTCTCACAAGGATTTAAGAAACACTTCATAATTTGAACAATCCGGAATATATTTAAACAGTTGTTATAGTTGACTGTAATAATACAGTATCTGATTTGTTATCACAAAAAAATGGGACGTCTGCACAAGTTTAATAATTCTATAAGCTGTGTGGTACTAATAGTGCTTTGTTATAGTTTTGTACTTAGGAATCAACACTAAGTTTAATTACTTTCTAAGGCGCTCTACCTCAAAAAAAAAAAAATATATAAATAAGGCCAAAATGTTGAATTACCAATGTTACACTGCGTACTATCACAGACTTATATGTGGAGTATACATATATAAAAAGAGCGGTACTAAAATATGCAACGTTATAATTACCTAATACCAATTACCTGTATTTTTAAAGTTGAATTTTATTATAAATATTATTACTTAATTATAAGTGTAGATTGTTTTCTAAAGTTAAACTGTAAACAGGTGTAAGGGAAAGTTTGACATCTGGAGGGGTCAAAGAACTCACACAAGCAGGGTGTAACTGCTACATAAAATGAAGAATTCAAACAGTAAAAACCTTTGGCAAATGTTCAGTGGTTCAATATTTGAAACTTTAATACTATTTGGCTGAAACACCATAAGAGGTGTTGAAATGCTTGTTTTAATTGTTTAGCATCCTAAAGTTGTGCCTGTAGGTATCCTATTATAAAGTCTTGAGATTTAAAATATAAACTATTCTTTATAATTATTTCTTTATAAAATTCTCTATAGTATAAATAACTCTTGAGTTATATAATATAATAAATTCTTTATATACTATAAAACTATTCTTTGAGCTTAGCTTGTGAGGTTATGTTAAAAAAAAAAGAAAAACATATACAAAACTCACAAATTAATCATTTATTGATACACGTATGCACCAATAAATGATTAATTGGGTTTTGTGTATGTCTTTTATTTGCTTTAACATAACCTCACAATATCAAGAGCACAATGGTACAATATATTACAATAAAAATATTGAAAAGAACCCCAATACCACAAAAATAATCAAAAATAATAAATAAAACAAGTTACTTAAGATTAAACCCTTATGTACATTTCGATGACCATGTCATCATCATCAGAGGGTCTTGTTACAAAACACAATCTAGCACACAAGCAGTTACAAACTAGAATGATTCTAGTTTGTAAATTCTTGTGTGCTAGATTGTGTTTTGTAACAAGACCCTCTGATGATGATGACATAGTCATCGAAATGTACATAAGGGTTTAATCTTAAGTAACTTGTTTTATTTGTTATTTTTGATTATTTTTGTGGTATTGGGGTTCTTTTCAATATTTTTATTGTAATAACCTCACAAGCTATTCTCAAAGAATAGTCGTATGATTTTTTCATTTACCTAGGTTACTGTTCTAGCTGTTTAGTCCTAAGGTTGTAGTACTAGGATTAGTGTTTAGGATTTAGTTTAATTCTTTCTAGTTTTTGATTAGTTTATTATTTGTCTAGGCAAAGTTAACTGTATTTGTTTGTTTACAAAAAACAGAAACAAAATTGTCATGGTTATTTTCTTGTCAAAAAGGCTATTTGCAATAAATTATATTTATTTAAATTATGTTTAAATTAATTTAAATAAAAATAGTTAAATTGAGTATATTTCTGAAAACTAATCCAACGAGAGTGCTTCATTTTGCACTTTTAATAACCCCATTTAATTGTTATCATTTTCTAAGTAGAAAAAATAAGTGATAAATACATTAAAACTCAGTATTTATTTTGTGAAATTGCAGATGGCCTGTTGATGCGACATTGGTTATAATACATTCCATTTCCAATACAGAAGTAAAACTCAATTTGTAACCTTTGCCCTGTTAAGTTTTCTTTGTAGCCAAAATGTCTGGTTTTTATTATTCATAACGGTTTTGTTTCAACTGCAAATAATACAAAGATGGACATAGTATGGATCGATGGTGGTCCCAACCTCACAGGGATACAACATCCTTTGCAGATGGTTAACAAGAAGAAAATACCATCGTTTTTCATTACTCTAACATGAATGGCTTTATATCATAAGAATAGTTTATGTAATTAAAAATCTTATGATAGTACATCTATAATTAAAAACAGTTTAACGATAGGTATATATGGTTTTCTTCTGTTCTTGATATCAGGGCTGTAGATAATTAATTGGCTTGGTTTAAATATTGTGGTATAGTTAGGTCTGAAGCCAAGTGTGTACATAATATGCTTGTAAAGAAAAATATTGTCAGAATTTTAATTTCAACGATAGGTAGGCACGGTGAGTGTCGAGGCTAGTAGGTATCATGGCTGTAGCTAATTTAGTAGCTTGATTTAAATATTGTGGTAGCCTATATTTAGTTCTGAAGGTAAATGTGTACATAATATGCTTGCAAAGAAAAATGACAGATTTTTTCATTTTCTATCCCTACAATTGCTTAACGAAGATACCTTTGGCGAGTATGTTGTTCCCTCAGTGAATATACAAGCATAACTAATTAAATAAAATGTTTGAAATGTTGTAACAGCAATTAATTTCATACAAAAAAATTAATCATGTACATATATAATGATTTGCTTATATATTCCTTTTCCTAATAACAGTGTAAAAACTTATTAGAATAGATTAATTAACCACTGTTAAAATTAATTAGAAGATCAGTAATTATTTGATTTTTGTATGCTTATATCGAAAAAATTGAACATTTAAATAAAAAACATACTGTATTTATCTTTTGCAACAAACACACTTTATCCTGAAATGGTCTATTGTGAATTATAAACTGAATAAAACACATATTAAACAGAAAGCAAATGTTTACATCGCTAGATGGTAATGGTATAAAAAGATTTCATGTCTTTTGTTCTTAGTTTCATATATGTTAACTAAAATTACACTCTATATAAGAACAAAGATGTTTGACATTACTAACTATGGTTGTTACAATAAGAAAATATAGCGAAATAAAAGCTAAATACAGCAACCTGTAAAAGCTCAAAAAAATCATAATAAAGCAGAACACTAAATTGTACTATATTAATAGCAAAATATGATTTTTTTATATTAAACAGCAAGTATGAAATTACTAAAGGTTGAAGCAAAATGTACAGTACTTACCTGAAAGCTTTCAGGTTAAACTAATTCCTTCTTATATTCAAACTGTTCTGTTACCAGATCAAAATCCATAAATGTATATTCTCTTGCAATGTTAACAGCAAAATTTTCTTACACGGAAAGATGACTTGTTAATTTTTTCGTTGTGAGGAGCATTTCACATGGTGCAATCGAAAATGTTTATACTGTAGGACATTCAAAGTGAAATCAGGTGTACCAACTTTGAAACTAAAACAATATATGTAGGAGTTCCTACATATAAATTGTAGGCTTATATGACTTATCATTAAAACTGTTTTTTTTAAAGTTGAATTCATTAACTGGATAAACATTTCCAGTTGTTTAAGGTTTTTTAAAATTGTATGAAGTTTAATGATTTATAAAACACTCGAAGGTTTCAAATAATGAACTATCAAATCAATATACATGATAAATGCAAAATTAACAATTTGAAAAAATAAACCAAAAATCTATATTGACACTATACATTATTGCAATGAAAATATTGGAAAGAACCCAAATATCGCAAACATAATCCATATTAACAAATAAAATAAATTAATTAAGATTAAACCTTTATGTACATTTTTAATGACCATGTCATCATCATCATCATCAGAGGGTCTTAAAATATAATCTACAAAATACAATCTAGCAAACAAGAAGTTACAAACCAGGTCACTCTATTAATCACTTTTAAATTAGTTTATGAACTTTAAATTTTGTAAAAACTTTTAAAATTATATAAAATTTTAAAAACGTTTTAACTTAAAACATTTAAATTTAAAGTTCGGATAGTCATAAACTAATTTAAAAGTGATTAATTAAGTTTCAGCGAACGTAATGGACCACGAAATTCAATAGGTCACTCTAGATTGTAACTCTTGTCTGCTAGATTTTTTTTTAATAAGATCAGAGGGCCTTATTAGAGTATGATGATAACATGGTCATCGAAATGTACATAAGAGTTTAATCTGAAATAACTTGTTTTACTAATTTTTTAAAATTATTTATGTGGTATTGGGGTTCTTACCAATATTTTTATTTTAATATATTGTATCACTGTGCTGTTGACATTGTATACTATTAATTATAATGAAATATGTAACGAAAATATTGATAAAGTATTTTTAAGTTACGGTGCAGAAAATAGAACACATACTACTGTTATGTAGATATTAGGTTTACAGATAAGTAGCCTAAGTACGATGAACGCCTGGAATATATATCATGACTTATAGTTAATTTAATATTGACATTTAAACATTTTATTAGTCTTAGTTCTGATGATGAGTATATATCACTCTAACAAAGAAAATGTTTAGCATAATGAATATTATTAAAATTTATTTTTGAGTATGGGGGTGGTGTGTACGTATAGCTTTAAAACTAACACTACTACAATATTTATATTGAGTTAATAAATAAGCAACAGTTCATGATATCTAGTCTGGACGATAAATGCAAGTACCTATCGTTTAACTATCACGTAGGCTTAAGTTAATTAAAAAATTGTATTTTTTTTAAGCTTATTTATAAATGCAACGTTGGATGGAATAACTCTGATGTATGCTATAAGTAACATTCTTTTATAACTTTGGCAACAAATTTAATAAATTAATAGACGGTAGGAAGTGCAGGTCTTTATTAATACTAAGAGTACGTTGCCTACTGTTTGAATTTGTAACAATTTTAAATACATTATTTTTCGTATTAATCTTAGAAATACTGTATTGCTTAGGATACTTTAAAGTTCTAAACATCTTTTACAGTTCCTTAATATGAACAGCGTACAGTAACATGCCTTGAAAAATGATGCCTGAGGTGATGTATATATGGGGGACCACAGTCCATATAGCGAGGACCAATATAAAGTCAAATATTCATATAAAATTAAAATATTAAAATTGATAGATACATTTTTAAAATCATTCTTAAAGGGATATATTGTATTTTGTAGAAATAAAAATGACTGACGAAGAATTTCTTTAGGAATACTTCCTCGGCATATTCTTCAAATTATTAGCAATTCCTGCATTTAAAGCGAATGTCAAAATTTTACACTGTTTAAAATTTTTGCATAGAACTAATTATCCGATTATTTAAAAATTTGGTATAATATTAAGTATGGAGGGCCTATAACTCTTTTCTCATCACTATAGCTTTGCAACACATTTCTTTTGTATTCACTTACTCTATACTATAATGTAGTTAAACAAGAGTATTACTTGGTATATATGCGAGTCAAGTTTCGAAGACTCTAATTACGCGTCTCCATTCGTGAAAATGTATGTATAAGTATATTATAGTATAAATGATATAGCCTATATAAAATTATTGTTCTTGTATAATAACAAAAAACAACTGAGGTTTTTTAAATACGTAAAATAATTATTTATTAATTTGTAATCAAACCTTTTCGTTGATAAGCAGTTATCATTCCTGATTATGCTGGTACTATTTATCGACGAAAAGCTTGAATAAAAATTAATAAATAGTTCTTGTATTTGAATAACCTTAGTCGTTTCGACGCACACACACACACACACACACACACACACACACACACACACACACACACACACACACACACACACATATATATATATATATATATATATATATATATATATATATATATATATATATATATATATATATGTAATTGTTAATTTGATATCGAAATTAAAAGAACTATGGTAATAGTTATCATTAAGTAATTAGTAAACAGATTTCACTGTAAGATGAGAATTGAAGAAATGTTTCGCAATTATGAGGTAAAACATAAGTCCTAATTATCGGTTTGGTTACTTCATGGTATATACGTTAAGGCCGAGTCGTTCCTGGAGATGATGAAAGTTTCTTCAACCCTATCCGTTTATAAATAGACAATATATCTGCACCTACTGTCATTACAAATCAAGATATACTTGATAACTGTGGCTCCATAGAGTAGCATAATTCTCTCTAAGATAAAATCTTAAACTTGACAACGGCATTCTATTCGCCCAACCGCTTTCGAGTTACGTCTACTAATATATTTGTTTCGTCGTCGTTTGTTACAGCAGATTGGTGTATAAAACGTCTCAATGTAACTCTGAAGCCAAATGGAGAAACTTTATTCTTATAATTGGAATTATTTAAAAGTTAAAACTGTAAAGCTTTTTGAATAGCAATACCGAAGGTCCGGAAACGCTTCCTTGGTGAGTTACACAGAGTCAAAGATTTAAACAAAAATTCAGCTCCCACAGTGAAATTAACATACTGAAATTTTCAGGGTGATAATTGAGTTGGTTAATTAAAAACGTTTTATGTAAAATGAGCTTAAATAGTCGTAGGAAAAAATTGAGGTGAAGCTAAAAGTTCATGATCAAAAACACACTTTTTTGCGATTGAAATACAATAACTCCGTGAAAATTGCCTTAACATATGCTCATTTTACATACAACGTATCAAATTAACATATTCAATTAACACCCTTAAAATATCACTGCGTTAATTTTACTGAGGGAGGTGAATTTCAGGTTAAATCTTTGATCCTGTATAACTCACTTTTCTAGATTCGTGTTTATATGAACTTTTTCAATATTTTGGTGAGGATTAGATGGTGCAGTATGGCAAATTCCTCCGGAAACACCCTATATATACATTTAATTGAGTACAGTTTGAGTACGATTTAAGTTTTGAAAATGGAATCACTCTGAAACGCGTCAAAAAAGGGGACTATTGTAACGTCAGGAAAGACAGAAAAATGTACTAAAAGTATATATCCTGAGTGACTGACAGAATTAACGTGGAGTCAAAACTATGAAAGGTAGACACGTTAAATTTTCAGTGTACATTAAGGTGATCATAGACGTACACTAAGAAAGGATTTTGCAAAATTTAGATTTTAAAGGTTAAAAATTGCAAAATATCCATATCAAATCCACAGAGAGAATATAATTTCAGAGACTATGCCTGTTCTATATATAAAGTCTTAAGAGATAACAGGTCAGCGCTAGAGCTAAACTATTTAATCAATATTTTCTAACTTTTTTAGATTTTACGAAAATCACGTGTGAATGATAAAAACAACAGATTGTAATAATATACATCTGTATAAATACCTGACATTATTGTATCATGAAAACAAATCCGCAGTCAAACATTTATGTAATAAATAATACGCTATTATAACTTCGTATTCCCATTCCATATTCATTAACAATTATTAGTTGTTTTAAAATTGATTAAACCACAAATAAAGTGAAATTATATAACTTGATTTATAAAGTGAACTTATAAGGTGAAATTAACATATAAAATAACGAATTTTAAACGAGTGAAGTCGCCATGGGGCGTGCTAGTAAATTGTACTGTGTAGGCGTATGTCTCCAATAAATTCTAAGGTCGGTGATCACCAGTGTTGAGCCACGTTTACAATGGAGTTTGCAGCAGGTGTTTACAACAACTATAAGTTTCTAATCAACCATCTATTTCTAAAACAAAAATAGCTAGTTTCCGAAAGAAATGTTGTTTGTCAAATTCATTTCAAAATGTGATTAAATTGTGCTCAAAGTGTGTTACTCAAGTATGTAATTATAACTGAATATGATACTACGCGGTCGTTGAACTGGAACTGCTACAAGGGGAACGTAAATACTAGCATTGATATTATTCCCTTATACTTAAAACACTTGAGAATTTATTCTAAAATTATTTTACAATTGGTTAAATGGAAAATACTTTTGTTATAAGCGCTAATGACGTTTACTGCCTACACAAGTGCATAACACCGATGTTCACAGATCTGTGCAAGCATTTTTGGTTCATTTGAGACTATGGTAACTTATTTCCATACAACTAACGATTTTGTATTTGAACAAATTTAAAACAAACACAACAAATAAAAGAGACTATTTTTAGTAGTTCATACACATGAAAACTATTATTATTATCTTATTTCACAATTACAATAAACCTTACCCCATGTACAGTGGTGTGGTCATTACGGAACGCTTCTCAAATTGAAACTGAATTGGAAATACAAAAACCTTTGCTGACAGATATTTCTAACAGCAATTCCTAGCATCGGCTACCTCCTGCAGTTTTACCATACTATACAGATGTAAGTATACAAAAGGTCTTAAGCCTTTTTGTTGGGCAATAATTTCACATTTACTGACGGACCGTAAAAATCATGCCTTTGAAAATATTAGTCATGGGTCAAAGCTGCAATAAACTATAACCTTTCGGAGAGCGCTGTACCCTTAAAGTTTTAAAATGTTTAGGGTACAGAGTGAAAAAGGCATAGACAGGCTATCTATAACCCAAGGGAAATGATACTGCTTCTATAAGGAAGTGCATTTTATTAAATTGCTTTACAAATCTATATCGTTAAGTAATTTAAAAATATGTCTTTAATTAGGCTATATCATATTTCCGGGTCAAAAGTATTTAATTATTATGATATTTTAACACCCTAACCTATTTTGAAATTGCAATTAAATTAACATATGTATGTTAACTATAATTGGCCATGTTATGTATTCACATAATATGCACATTAGATTATTTACATTTTTTAAAATTTAGACTTAATAGTTTTAATATTTACAAAAATCCATTTTAAAACATAGTTTCACTGATTAATGCATGCTTTAGGTTTAGGAATTAGCTATAATGGGCGATGTTATGTATTCACATAATATGTATTATGTATGAAATATGATACTATGTGATTTATTAATTTCTTATATTTTAAATGACATTAGAATAATTGTCTGTATAACGTTTAGTTTTTCAAATGATTCAGGCTACAAAAGTAACTCAAAGTCAATACTGAGATAATTGTTCAATGTGTGTCATTTCCGATGGAACTTTCTATTAACTTAAATATGTAATCGTTAGTTATTTTCCATGTAACACGTAGCCTTATTCTAGAACATTTGATATAATCATTGACTAATGTACAAGTAAACTAAATAAGTTATATATACACTTAGCGCGAGCGGAAAGTCAGTTCTTGTCAAGTTTTCCTCCAGTTCTTGCCTAGTTTTCCTCCAGTTCTTGTCTAGTTTTCGTCTAGTTCTTGTTAAAATCTCGCCAGTTCTTGGTAAGTCTTTTTCATTTTCAATCACTGTAAAACTAATTTACATCTTTAAATTCATATACTATATCACACACATTATTATTTCTATTACGAACTTCAATTTCCTAGTTCGCCTACTATTTCTCGTACGAAACTACTATTTTATAATTTACCTACTATTTCTCGTACTACGCGAACTATTCTGTTTACCTATTGCAAAATCTTGTATTTGTTTTATCAAATAAATTCTTGTTATACTCAAGTGCGTGTTTCATTGGCCGCACCCCTTGCAAACACAGGGACACAACACATTTAATTGGTGGCAGCGGTCGGATCACAGAAGAGGCATTCGAAGAAAGGATTCGTAGACAAGATCCCAGAAGAGGGATTCGAAGTAAGGATTCCTAGACAAGGATAACAGAAGATAAGAGGACAGTCCAAAGAAGACATCCCGACAAGGATACTGGCGAGGATTCCAGAAACATAAAATGCTTTTGCAAGACACAGAACGCATATGGTTACACCTTCTACAAACAGTTCAATGCCAAAACACTGCAAATATTGTAAAATTTAGGGACATACTATAGAAGAATGTCGTAAAGGAATATTCAACGAACAACAACAATGTCAAAAGAATGATTCAACACGATTTCAACATCCTCCGAAACATTTATAAACAACATCTTCTTTCTTTAACAAACATAATGAGTCAAAAAACGTGGAAGTTTTCCTAGTTACCGAGGACTCAGGAAACACAAGATAAAATTGACACATATAGACATTATAAAAATAATTATATTTAAGACTCAAAACTAATTTTTAAAAGTGTGTACCTTCCACACAGTAATGAGGTTAGAAAGGCATTCAACAATTGTTATACTGTCATCTTACCAATTAAACAAATAGATGTTATAAAATATTTTTCATTTCTTGTAGACACTGGTAGCGACATAAGAACAATAAAAAAAAGTCCGATTTCAGTAATACATTAATGGTATATGGTATAGCTCATGGTACAATAAAAACAATAGTAACTTGTAATTTTAACATCTTAATAAATAATGAAACAATGAATCAAACATTTAGAATATTTGATGACGATTCAATTTTACTATCTATAGATGGAGTAATAGGAAATGACTTTTTAAGAACATACGACTGCCAATTAGATTATACAACTCACACTAATAATATATAACGAGCATATAATACCTTTAGAGCCACTTCAAACAAAAGCTGAATGTTTACCATGTTTAATGACTAGAACAGAGACTGTTATTGACGTAGTTATAAATAATCCTGAAATTAAGCAAGGATTGATTTCTAAAACAATGCTTCACAAGGGAATACATTTAAATTCATCAATAGTCAAAGTAGATGCTAATTCAAAATCTTTAAATACGGTTCTCAATACTACGGACGACATATGTTATCTTTAGATAATATGTTACGACATAGAAGTCAGAGAATTTATGTATTTAAAACTGATAGTATTACAATAAAAACTGACAACAATACAGTAGTACATTTGGTACACCCATGATACAGAGAAACTACTCTGTAATTAATATGAAAATATCATGAGTACTTTTGATAATCTTCTATTTTTCCTCTGGGATTTATATTCTTATTTTGAGTATCGTAATTACCTACCATTTCTAGCGCTGTCACATTATTCCTTGACGCGTTTCGGAGAAACTCCATTTCGGAGAAATTTTTTTGAATCGATTTTTTCTGTAGCGGAATCGTCTTTTATATGTTATCTAATCGTGCCCCTCTTTGATCTAGTTAACATTTACCTCATACCGGTTGCGCCTACTCGATGTAGCAGTATAAAACCGGTAGGAAGTATAGGTTAAACGTTGGATAGATGGAACCGGTATGAGGTAAATATTGAATAGATCAAAGACGATAAAAGACGATTCCAATGCAGGGAAGAACAATTCGTAAGAAGTTCTAACTGACGGAAGTTCTCTGAAACGTGTCAACAAATAATGTGACAATTCTAGGAATGGCAGATAATTATGATACTTAAAATAATAATATGAGTGTTTGGAATTTACATAAATAATGTATGAATATGAATAATTAAAAATAAATATTCTTTCAATTGAAAGTAAGTGTACAGTACTTACTCTACTTTGCAGTTAAATTTTCCATCGTAATGCACTATAGAAAGTAAATTTCAATCAAATGGGTATGATCAGTTGAAACAGACATATAAAGATACTAAAATATTCAATGTATTTGATAGTTGGCCCAATTTACTAAGACTATGGTAGCTTAAGAGACAAGTGGGCGGAATTCAACAAAACCTATATCATGTTTTTCATCCTTGTCACTAATTTATTACCCTACTACCCTAATAATATACCTTTACTAAATGCTGGGTAACCTCAATTTTTATCGTTAATCATATGCTAAACAGGAATACTTTAGTGACATAACAATGTCATTACAAGCAATGGAATTAAACAGTGCAGAAATATGTGTTCACAAAGTAACAAGTTGGGGTAGGATGATACTGTATCTCTATACACATAGAAATATGTTAAAGTAACTTAAGAACCTCTTCCAGTACAACACGATACAGATATTTCAGATAACAAAACGTATTATACCTCACCTATTATTCGAGCGAACACTATACATGATAGTATTAAAGAACTTAAAAAGCTCTTACGACTCAAACATTTAAATTCAGAAGAAAGACAATCATTTTTAAAACTTTGCGCAAAATTAAATTCAATTTTTCAATTTGGATGGAGAGTTACCAGAAACAAATTTAATTGAACACGAAATTAAAACGTCAACAGACGTTCCTATAGCGACAAAGACATATCGATACCCGGAAGTTCATAAACCAGAAGTTCATAAACAAATGAACGATATGCTTGAACAAGATATTATTTCCGATTCAACCTCTCCATGGTCAGCACCAATATGGATAGTTCCTTGAAAAACTGATGCAACAGGAAAAAGGAAATGGAGCGTTGTAGTAGATTATCGCGGATTAAATGCTCGAACAATACATAATGCCTTTCCTTTACCAAACATTACCGATATTTTAGATCAATTAGGACACGCAAAATATTTCAGTTGTTTAGACTGCTATTCAGGTTTTCATAGCGTAAAAATTAAAAAAGAAGACGCTCCTAAAACTGCTTTTTCCACCAACTTAGGTCATTATCGATTTAACAGAATGCATTTTGGACTAAAAAACTTTGCTTTAATAGCAAAATCGTTGACAGAATTAACAAAGAAAAATGTACAATTTAACTGGACAGAAAAACAACAATTAGCTTTTGAAACATTAAAACATAAATTAACATCTGAACCGATTTTACAATATGCAGGTTCTATTAAAACATTTATTTTAACAACAGACCCTTCATCATTCGCAATATCTGGAATATTATCTCAAGGTGAATTGTCAAATGATTTACCTGTAGCGTATGTATCTCGAACTCTGAATGCAGCTGAAGGAAATTATTACACGATAGAAAAAAAAACATTAAGCAATAACATGGGCAACAAAATATTTTCTACCTCATCTTTATGGCAAACTATTTATAATGTATACGGATCATAAACCACTAACTTATCTCTTCAGTGTTAAAGATCCTGACTCTCGACTTGTAAAATTTCGATTAATATTAGAAGAATACGATTTCTAAATTAAATATAAACCAGGAAAACACAATACGAATGTACTTAAGTAGAATACTTAATATAATACTTTAAGTAGAATAATACCTATAGATGACGGAAAATCCGAAACTTCTGAAAAAATACAAAACATGTATACAACACAATTTTTTACAAACTTATCAATCTAAAGTAATAATTAATAAAAACATTATAGAAACAAATGAAAACATTTTAAATTGTAAAATCAATTCCATTGGGCTAACTCTTTCAACAGGATTACAAATTCCAGCAAACTCAACGATTTATCAAATAGTTCAAAGTACAAATCACTTATCTCAACTACGTAAATTGCATCCTAAAGTCTAAGAAGTAACGACTCTAGTTCATAACAAACAGCTTATCTGTTATCTCATGACAAAACCAACCGTTAAAGATAAAATACAGTATTCAGATTTATTTTATACCTTACTCACTTTAAAATATGTTTTAATTAAAAAAGGAATTAAGGCTATTACTTTATAACAACTTGGACAAGAAGATAAATTATTTTGGCCTAAAATACGTGCGATGTTAAGATACATTTTTCAAAAATGTGACATCAAAGTTTACATATGTCATAGTAACCAAATAATTCCAAAATCAGAAGATATCTTAAAATTGTTAGAAGAGTTTCATTCATCTCCTCATAATGGTCATTTCGGATTGCAAAAAAACTTAAGCAATAAAATTATTGACCTAATATGAAACAAGACGTACGCAATTTCGTACAAACATGTTTATCATGTCAACAAAACAAATTGATACAAAAGAAAAAAACAGCCAATTATAATAACTGATACGGCAGAACAATGTTTTCAAAAAATTACATTAGACATCGTCGGACCTCTTACATTAACAGATCAGGTAATGAATATTTACTTACAATTCAAGATAATCTTACAAAATTTTCACAAGCTTTCCCAATGCCAAACCGAGAAGCAGAAACTGTAGCCAAAACACTAGTGAATAATTTTACATGCAAATTTGGTTTACCACAACATATCTTAACCGATCAAGGAACGAACTTCACATCTAATCTATTTAAATCAATTGCAAAATTAATTAAATTAAAACATATACAAACAACAGCTTATCATCCTGAATCAAACGGCGCTTTAGAACGTACTCATCGTACATTTATAGAATATATACGTCATTATACCAAACAATGAACAGGCAGACTAGGACCAATTGATTCCTCTGGCAATTTTCGCATTTAATACAACACCACATTTTACAACGAAATATATACCAAATGTACTTGTTTTTGGATTTTCACCAACACTACCAACGTCGATAACACAACCTCCAGAATTTCGTTACACATATGACGCTACATATCTGATTTAAAAATAAAATTAAATAGTTCATATCAGATAGCAAGGGAAAATATTAATAAAGCAAAACATAGTAGTAAACAATATTAAGATAAAATTACACAAATTATAGATTACAAAATCGGCGATTACGTCTATTTAAAAATGAAATCTCACAACCATCTACTTCCAGGAGGTTAACTTCTCAATGTACAGGACCTTATGAAATAAAAGGAATTGATTCACCTGTCTATATAACATTAAAATATAAAAGACGATGTTTAAAAGTACACAAAAATAGAATTAAACTTGCATATGTTCCAGGATACACTGCTTCGTAAAAGCAGACATTGATACTGATTGCAATGTTATACCATTACTCCTTTGGACAAATTATCAGGTATATACTACGAAAACATAGGTAAAATAAAATTTTACTCACACACTTGAAAATTAATAACTTATCTCAATGTAACATCATTAAAAAATAAACTTCACAGTTTTGAATATTTTCTTCAACAAAGAGGACAACTTTGTCAAGAACCTTTATTACATCAACAAACACCTTGTACTACATCATTTAATATTTTAATACAATTACAATCAACCATAATAGAACAAGATGCTACTTTCAAAAATTTCGTAGGAGATACGACTGGTTATAGATAAAAACGAGGATTATTCAACGCAATTGGAAACATATTTAAGGTAATGATAGGAACATTATATTCAGATGATGCAGAATATTATAACGACTCATTAAACAAGCTACAAACAGATGAATATGATATCAGCGAACTATTAAAAGCACAACCTCACATAGTACAAAAACTATTTCAATATTACCTTTACAAGTTTACATCAAACAGAAAAAAACATTGAATGACAACATACAAATAATACAAACATTAATGAAAACAAAAAATGTCATATTACAAACACAATGTTTACAGCAAAAAGTTGAAGATCACATCACTTTACTCTTACTAATATTTACTGAAATAAATAGAGAATTCATAAATCCTATACAATCTATATAATTTGCTAAACAACAAATACTTCACCCTTTTATATTGACACCTCAAAAACTAATGTATGAATTACTTCACACAAAACCTTATTTACCTAAAGGTACATCATATCCATTATCACTCTATAAGCAATATGCTTATGCATTTATAGATTTATTATCATTAACTGTATATTATATGGATTCGAAAATAATATTTGTGATTTATGTTCCAGTAACAGATAACGGAGTATTATGATTATATCATGTAGTACCTTTACCAATTGTAAGTTATATTAATACCTACATGTTTATTAAACCCAGCACAGAATATTTGTCTATCAGCAGCAATAAATTAACTTATTCTCCTATAATTTCAATTAAAAAATGTAAAAGAATTTTAAATAACACCTATATATATTCACGAATAACACCCTCATTCAACACATATGCTCAACGACATTGTGAAAGTGAATTATTTTAAAATCCTCAAACAGTACCAAAAATGAGATGTTAGAATTACTAATTTTCTAGAAGTCGAAATGTGATATAAATGTAGTAGTATTAATCACTGGTTATATGTTATCAGTCACTTTACAACAGATTGTAACAAAGATGGACTATATGATACTCAAATAAGTGGAACAGGATTTTTAACTCTCAAATGACATTGTAAGGCGTATACTTTTTTAAACTGCTTTAAAAATCTATATCTTTATGCAATTTAAAAACATGTCTTTAATTAGGCTATAACATATTGCCAAGTCAAATGTATTTAATTATTACGATATAACACCTTAATTAACTAATTTTGAAATTGTAATTCAATTCACATACATACGAAATTGTATACATTATTTACATTTTTTAAAATTTAGACTTAATAGTTTTAATATTTACAAAAATCTATTTTAAAACATAGTGTCACTGATTTATGCAGGCTTTAGGTTTAGGAATTAGCTATAATGGGCGATGTTATGTATTCACATAATATGTATTATGTATGAAGTATGATACTTTGTAATTTATTAAAATCTTATATTTTAAATGACATTAGAATAATTGTCTGCATTACGTTTTGTTTTTCAAATGATTCTGGCTACAAAAGTAACTCAAAGTCAATACTCAAATAATTGTTCAATGTGTGTTATTTCCGATGGAACTTTCTATTAACTTAAATATGTTTTCGTTAGTTATTTTCCATGTAACAAGTAGCCTTATTCTAGAACATTTGATGTAATCATTGACCAATGTACAAGTCAACTAAATAAGTTGTATATACACCTAGCGCGAGCGGAAAGTCAGTTCTTGTCAAGTTTGCCTCCAGTTTTTGCTTAGTTTTCCTCCAGTTCTTGTCTAGTTTTCGTCTATTTCTTGTTAAAATCTCGCCAGTTCTTCCTAAGTCTTTTTCAGTTTCAAACACTGTAAAACTAATTTACATTTTTAAATTCAAATATCATATCATACACACTATTATTTCTCGTACGAACTTCTATTTCCTAATTCGCCTACTATTTCTCGTACGAAACTACTATTTTATAATTCAATTACTATTTCTCGTACAAAACTACTATTTTATAATTAAATTATTATTTCTCGTACGAAACTACTATTTTATAATTTACCGCGAATTATTCAGTTTACTTATTGCAAAATCTTGTATTTGTTTTATCAAATAAATTCTTGTTATACTCAAGTGCGTATTTCATTGGTCGCACCCCTTGCAGGGACACAACAGTGATTTATTTACGGTGATATTTAGGTCTCGGTATTTTTTAAAATCTAGAATTGTTTTAAATATAATCGCTACATCATATTACTTTCGTTTTGTTATTACACTTAATTTTTAAATCGATGTTTAAATATCAAAATAAAAAAGATGTTTATGATCTATGGTATAATAAAACCGAAAAATATTGCTACATTACATTTACTCAAGTAACTATAAATTTAGAAATTAGAATTTTAAAAAAATATTTAAAGGCATTAATACAAATTAATTTGCAAAGACAAGACTACTTGAGATTTACTAATTAGGTGTTAATTACTTTTAAAATAAATCTGATATCACCTTTATCATATTGTTTACAGTTTTGTAATTGCGCTGCCATTCTTCACGAAATTAAATTATTTATAGAAATATTACTGAACAATTATCAATTTCAACTTTAATTTGTACGTTGAACGCCTGCGGAGCGGCATATAGATAACCCGCAACATTGCTTTTAGTTGAAGTCGGTGTATTTGGTTATTTGAAATCCGCGTATTTGGTTATTTAAAGTACGTGTATTACGATTATTTGAATGTCGCGTATTTGGTTAATTAACGGCCACGTAAAGTGTGTGTGTACATTTTGGATAATGCATTTTTTAGTTTTGATAGGTAGCTATAATGGGCGATTTGTAAATTACGTTAATATTTAGGTGTCAGTATTTTATTAAATCTATAATGTTTTAAATATAAACACTACATCATATTACTGTCGTTTTGTAAATTACACTCAATGTTTAAAACGATGTTTAAGTAGACTATTACAATTATAATAAGATACATAAATACATACACACAAATATTCATTTATATATACACAGGTTAGAAGAAAAATATATGTACTGTATTGGTATAGATAATATTTTTAGTTGTTTCCAATTACTTTATGGTTTTATGAAAAGAAACGTGACAAGTTTTCTTCTTTATAATAATGTATTGTAAATTGTAGTTCCTTGATGAAGGACTAGTTTACCTTTTACTTTGACTAGTTTACTTTAATATTAAGGTATCACTATGCTGTTTACATCTAGAATCATTTTTTAAAATGTTTGAAAAACAATCAGTTTATTATATTAATTATCGTTTTTAACTACACTTTTATTCAACACGATGTTTAAATATTTATTATGTTAGTTATTTAAGTTTCAATATGTTGTTAAATCTGCATTTGTTTACAATAATAATTACTGCATCATATTTCCTATAGTTTTTGTAATTACACTTATTATTCAAAAAGATTTTCAAGTATACTATTTACAATTATAATAAGATACTTTACGATCTATGGTCTAATCAACCTAATAATATTCCTGCACTACATTTATTTTAATAACGATAAAGTTAAACCGTAGAATGTTGAGAAATAATTTAAAGGTAGTAATAATAACTACTAAGTTTAGATATTTATAGAAATATTACTTCCCATTAATTTATTAACTTCAAGTTGTACGTTGAACGCCTACGGAACGGCATAGCGATAACCCGCAACATTACTTTTAGTTGAAGTCGGTGTATTTGGTTATTTGAAATGCGCGTATTTGGTTATTTAAAGTCCGTGTATTACGATTATTTGAATGTCGCGTATTTGGTTAATTAACGGCAGCGTAAACGGCAGTGTGTACAGTTTGGTTAGATGAAATTTGGTCATTTGAACGCAACCCGTGGATCATGCAAGCAAGGGTTTCAACAACTACTGCTCAACTGGGGTAGTCTTCCTGGACATTGATAAGGCCTTTGACCGAGTCTAGCACAACGGGCTCTTAGTAAAACTATAACACTATGGCTTTCCAACCGTAAGTTTAGGCTCAATCTACACTACGGACTATACCGGCCGGAGTCCCTCAGGGCTCAATTATTGGGATCATATTTTTCAACATCTACATCAAGGACATACCGACAACACTGAACATACAAGTAACCATATTTGCAGATGACACCGCGTTATCCGCTCAGTCATGGCAACCACATCTAATACACTCAAATTTACATGAACACATTTCACAGCACTGGGACCATGGCTGAGCTACTCTAGAGTCAAGGTGAACGTGGGCAAGTGCAAGGCTCTGCTTGTCTCCAAACGTAGGGCAAAAAACTCAACACACCACTAAAACTATTAAGGGTGGACTTTCACGGGGGGAATCTGGTCAAATATCTTGGAGGCATACTCAACAGGGGCTTGACTTGGGATCCTCACATTACCGACACATTAAAGAAAGGAACAATTACTTTAACACAACTATATTCTATGCTTAACAGAACAAGCCCACTTTCACTACGGGCTGCCACTAATATACGTATCTATGTTGCGCATCACCCGTCTGGAGCCATGCAGGCAACTCACACATACGCAGGTTGTAGCTATTCCAAAACAAGGTTTTGCGAATAACCACGATGGAACCTAGATGTACAAGATTAACACTGCTTCACGCTGAGTTGGAAGTGCCTTTCATCATCAACAACTCCGACACTTAGCAACAAGGCTCTACAAACAGGCACACGTACATACAACATCCACACTGGGTAGATATGACCCCACCCACGACACACACAGACGGCTACTATCTCTACGGACCTAACCTAACCTAACCTAACCTAACCCAACCTATCCTAAAATAATCTAACCTAAGCTTACACCTTCAAACATAATGCAAAGAATAAATAAATAAATATATATAGTGCCCCCATGGAAGTAGCCTACTAATTTGATTGCATGGCTTTTCCGTTTCGAATAGGTAGAAGAAGAAGAGGTGCATGTTATTCCTGCCATAGTCTCACTAACAAGGTATTTGTAAGGTAATACCCCTTCTTATCTCATAGCATATGATGATCCAACCCTCCAGAGTTTCTGCATGATCTGTCGCGGGATTTTTCCAGCAGGTTTTCTTTTTATCTGGTTTGTTCATCACGCTATTAGCCTGACAATCGAAGTACTGTTTTATTTCACTATCTCCTGATTCTCCATGGAGAATCCCGTTTCCTTCACTCGCGGTAGGGATACTAACCGCAAGGCAATGAGACGGAGGTTGAAGGCTCCCTAGAGGCTGAATACCACGAGGGCTGGGTGGTCTCAGGGGTTTCCAACCAGAGCTTAGAAAAATATGAAAAAACAATATATTACGTAGACAAAATGTAAATAACTGTTCACAATTTTGATACACTATTGGGACCATGTCATCGTACGTTAAATACTGCTACAATCTACGTATGTAACAGAAAATTCAATTTTTTATCGAAATTTAGAAACTAATTTCATCGAAAATAATGCAACTAGCTTTAGTACAAAATTTTGAAAATCCGTTTTCATCTCGTCGTTCTACGTTAAATTTAAAATATTATTCTACGTGTTGCGCAAAACCGCTTTGTTCCAACGTTTTACAGGAACTACAAACTCACGAATAAGAGGAAAAGCTCTGTTTTAACATGACTTGCCCTGGGAACTTTGTTTCAGCTTCACTCAGAGCGGACTGACACTTTTACCGTGGAGTTGTTCATGTTGTTTAATATTTAATAAAGCTTACATAGTATTTACAGTTGCAGTCACAGTTGTATCTTGATATCATTCGACCAAGATGTAACGGCTAGGACAATCACTTCAAGTTGAAGTTAGGAACAAGATATATTTATAGTCAGAAACATAAAAAAACTTCACGTGAAGGGAAAAAGACTCGGCGATGGAAAAAGAACTGCCCAGTGAATCTGAAGCTAATGGAGAAGTTGAAATAGGTTTATAATGGGTTTATTGGTAAAACGATAATGCCAATAATTTAAACATGCTTCACTGTCTGTAAGCTATATGCTGCATTCGAGGTCATGAGAACACCATTGCATTCCTAGGAAGTAATAATTCTACATGTAAATTGAAATCAACTACTATTTAAACACTCTTTATCTACGGGAATAAAGGGTTATACCAGCAAAGTTCTGATACCTCACACAAATACAAAGAATTTAGATTACAAGATTAGGTTTCCTACAAGAAAAATTAATCTAAAAAAAGGGAATTTACACAAAGATAAAATATACAATAAAACTTAATCTACAAGAAAAGGTAATCTATAGTAAAAAGCAATCTACAAGTAAGTGTTGTCTACAAGAAAAGAATGGTTATCTACAAGAAGAAGTAATTTATAGGAACATGCAATATAAAAGTAATCACGAATGATATTTTAGTCGAGATTTTTAAAACCGTAGCTTTATAAAAAAATAGCAACGAACAAAAAAAGCTTATTGTGAAACGAAAGATAAGAAACCGACGACCCTAAACGCGCGAGCCATGGGGTCACTTACCTTACAACTATCAATTATATATGAGAGGTTTAAAATAAACTGAAAAGATTACAAAATCTCACAAGATGTAGTTTGATAAAATTTACTGAAATACTTGTTGGTAAAATATATATTACCACAATAACGCGTCACAAGTTAACAATACACACGTTCTTAACAGTAAGGCAGTTCTCAATAGAGAATAGTATTGTGCTATAAAAGTACTTTTGCTATAGTAATGTGAGGAACAGCACAAAGGGTTAGTTCCATTATTTTTACTGATTTGTCTTGAAGCTCATACCTAACCGTCGTGTTAATCGTTTACGAATTGTTAAACCTTTTTAAACTGACAAATTGATTTGCACACACTAAAATAATTTCAATACTGTGAAATCTCAAGGTCCGTGAAGTCGTCTCTTTAAATTGTATTGCAGTCTCTAAGCGTGAACATTTTTTATCTCTGTTGTAAGTGAGTACAAGCAGGGATGTTCTACTTTACACGAAGGAATATCGGCTCAACTCAACACGTCGCTTTAAGCAAGACAGAAGACGATAGAAAGAAATGTTAGGCAAACATTTCCAGAATTTTTAAATAAATTCTTTGAGTTTCTTTAATGCGTTATTTAGTTATTGATTATTTTTTGGCAAAATCAAGACCGCTAGCAATAAATTATAAGAAATAATAATTTTTATTAGGTGGGCTAAAATTTTTGAACAACGAGCAATTGCGTTGTTTAAATTCAGGTTGTGTCTCGACAAAATATATCCCACAACGCTAAATCTAAATCCAAATGAACCTATATGAGTAAATATGAAGTTAGAAACTTTTACTTTATAGTATAATAAATTTACCTTTCCCATTCACTTGAGTCCAAGTTCTTCTATTTTCCAAGTGTAAACTTCTACAGGCGCCCCACAATTTTCCTTTCCAGAGTAAAACTTTAGATCCAGCTTGCGGCACGTGTAAACCTCTATTAGTTCATGCGTGAATCCTCATCTGAAACAAATAATTTCATTTAGGCTAAACAACGGCTTTCCTCTAAATTTAGAGGTTTTGTTTACAACGTTTACAATTTAAATACCTATAACTATAAAAATTATCTATATGCTAAATGCATATATTTATAGCCTATGTACAGTTAGGAACTATGTGATAAAATTTAAATAGAAACTACAAACATTAATAAATAAAATTAAATCTAATAATATGTAAAATCCTAAGTTTTCACCTGGACTAACATCCAAACTTACTGATATATCTCTGCAAATTATAATTTATTGTCTGGTTATAAGGAAATATTGCACTCTATTGTGTGTCGTAATTCATTTCCTTAAGGGAATTAGAGTGCGTACAATAAACTATGGGCCTGATACTATTGAATATTGATAATTTTATATTAAATATTGTAAGTTATTAGGTTAAAAGAGGAGATTTATCAGCATCCACCTATTCAACTGAGCAGTATTTGTAAAAAACCACACTCAACACAAACACACAGACCGACACACACACACACACAAACACAGACACACACACACACACAACAACAACAACACACACACACACACACACACGCGCTGTTGAACGTCCTTGTCTGGAACCGAACTGTTAATTAGAAAGAAGTTTGTTTGTTTGTAGGTACCAGACAAGACATCGGTTGACCATCCTCTCCAGTAGTTTGCATAAGCAGCTGGTCAGAGAGAGAGATGGGTCTGTAACTGATGGGATTAGTTTTGTCCTTTCCTTGTTTTAAAAGAGGAATTATTTTCGCTTCTAACCGTGCATCGGGAAAATCGTGCTCTTTGAAAATACGGTTGTATATTCGAAGGAGAGCTTGTTTTGCCGACGGGAGAAGATGAATAATCTTGGAGTGTATAATACAATCCAGACCTGGAGCTTAATCTTTCGTTGACGAGAGAGCTGACTCTAGTTCGTCAAGAGAGAAATGGATATTTAAACAAGAACCTCCAGACAATCCACCAGTGAAAGTTAGGGCTTCTTGTTTACGCTTGTACACCTGGAAAGCGTCTTTGTTTGCAGAAGATGAAGAATATTTTGAGGCCGATAACGTCAGCACATTAGCAATTTCCTCGCAATACGTGGTCAAAATTCCTAAATGAAATAAACGGAATCGGAAAGGAAGTGCCACAAAAGGAATTATTGTAATTTCTTCCATGTAGATGGAGCTGTTGTTCTTGTACAAGTGCCAACGTTACAGTGACCATTATTCTCGTTTACATTGCCTAAATATTCTTCATGCTTTCGCAGGGATGATTTTATATTTTTTCAGCTTTTCACTCGTTGGATGTCTTTTGAACTTGTTCAAAGCTTTTCTTCGTAGCGAAGGATTCATAATTCCGCCGCGGAACAGGTGGTCGTCGTGGTTTAGACGAGGTTTCCGGAATTGCCTTTCCTGGAGCAATCAAAAGTTTTTGTAAATGAATTGACAGTGTCATCAACAGGAGCCAGGTCACTCACGTCCAGTGGTTCTAGATCTTGTCGAAATTGTACAAATAAAAATTTTTAAAACTGTTTAGTTAATTTGTAAATTTAATTTATCTCTTTTTCTACAAAACCACAAACTTTTAATGAAATTTTTACCTTTTATGAGTCTTTTATCTAATTTACCGTAGTTAATTCATAGTAGTACATTCATAATTCCACATAAAATAACAACTGGAAAACAGATAATTTTACAAAGAAAACCAAAAATAAAATAATTTCGAAAAAAATCGAAAATTTATTAGAGAATCACACATATTTAATAAATCAAGACTATATAACAAAATTACAAATATTTATATATCATAATTATATCAGAAATTTTCACATTTGTAATCGAATAACTAGCCTGAAAATCTTCTTATTCTTTCTTTGTATGTTGCCAAACAAATAACCTATTTCTCTGAATTTATAATAACGTTTAATTTCGTTTGCTATGGTTACTTTAAGGATGATTAACACTATTTCCTATCTAATTATGAACCCTTAATTATATATCGTTCTAAAAAAATATATATATAAGCCCTGGACCCTAAACAAAAGTTTCAGTCAAAATTATTTTTAATTTTGTCCTATTTTTAAAGTTTATTCTTTAATATTAACAGTGAATTTATATTTCAAAACAGATTAAGTGAAGCATGAATATAATTTATTTCAAACCCTTATTTAAAGTAAATATAAATTATTTCAAACATTTCATTTATGTTGCCTGACATTTCTGCATGACCTTAAATTTTGTTTATTTCAAACTGGCTTTGTATATATTGGATTTACAACTGATTCAACAACTGCCTTAATTCCTATCAAGCAACTAATCATTTCATTTTTAAATTACAAGAACATAATTAGATACAAATTTTCTATAACCACATTTATTTCTAAATCAGAAACCCTGTAGACATAATAATTATTTCATATAAACAAATTTCCATCAGTTTAGTTTCCTAGAAGTAGCACAATTATATATGTTAAGTTTCCTCTTGTATTCCTGACATTTTTGTAAAAAACCCTTTATTTATTTACTTCTTAATTTGCAACATTTTACAAACATTTTTACTCGTATTAATTTGTGTACTGATTTAAAATAAATTATCTTTATTTAAGGTTGAAGTGGTTATCTCAAATTTTGACTATTTCTAAACGTTTGTTTACATCTGACAAGTTTAACACCGCCATCTTGGTTTTATGACGTAAACCAGTATGGCGTCCCATTTAGCTCAGGTTGTATTCGTTCTAACAAGATAAATCCACTATACTCAAAAACCTATTTTCATAAAAACTAACGTCAAAAGAAATTTGTTTATTTTCTATTTTAAACTCAAACAATTAAACTTTATACTTATTGGAAAGAAATAAGAAAGGTCTAACCTTTTATAATTCCAGCAGTTTCCAGAATCCTTGTAAATCTTGTTACTAGTTTGAAACAGACTTCCGAAGTTTGTTTTAGCCGATCTACTTTGTGATCCGATTGAGTCCTTCCTTCTGTATTATTTTGAGTTGGTTATCGCTCTTCTGTCTCCATTCTTTCTTCACTGTTTTATGTGTTACCGCAAATTTAGTTTTTAAAATTCAAAAGTTCGAATTTATTACAAGTTATGAATTACACTGTCTTTATACTTTTTTTTATCTATGTCAATTCTTTTCCGACTTTAAGCTTAAATTTTAGAATTTGGATTTCTTTAGAATTTTCTTGACCCAACAATTTAAAAAATTAAGATTCAATCTTGGTAACTTGAAAATTAGTCATACTTCTGCTTCTACATCTGATATACAAATTTCAATACTTAGAAAACACAACACAAGTTCTGTTAAAAAGACCACATTTAGAGAGTAAAATCCATGAAAGGGTTGGGATACTCACATATTAGGAGACCAGGCGAACATTGTCCTAATGATTCTTCTACACTTTAATTTAAAAAGCGGAGTTTGAAACGACTGTCCGGGTTAACTACTCATACCTCCCTAAGACAGCCTTCTTTGTTTTCAGCTTCCCTCTCTGGCTACTCCTCCTCTGCTGCTGTGACTTCCTCCAATCACAAAATTTTCCACATATGGGGTGACCTATCATACGATATATTCTTGCTGGTATTTTATAATGCCAATGGTCTTTCTAGCTGCATTTCCACTTCCTTTCACTGTTTGTATTCTACTTTAGTGAACATGAATGGCAGTGAAATTGCAGAAATCTTAAAAACTATGGGTGTAAGAGTTGAAGTGCCACCACGTTTGTTCACCGCTACAAAATTGCGAAGACCTCTGGAATATGCACTAAATTTGCATTAGTTGAACATTTTATGAGAATGTAAACAGATTCCAAGCAAAGGACATAGAAGCTCCCGAATGGATATACAAGTACATTATGTGACGTAAAAGTGATAAAAATATCAGATTAAAGCCCGATTTGGTACATCTAGTTATCAATTGGTCGCAATACAAATCCAAAAATAAAGAGGGGTATTTAATTGTCTATTACTTAAGAAATATGTTAGTTATAATTAAATATAAATTTAAGAAGTAAAGTTTAAACAAAAATATCTTTTGTTACAAAGATAGAATGAAGTGAAAGTAGCCTGAGAGAAAAGGACCCAAAACGTAAACATTACACTGAGAGTCTCAGGTAGAAAAAGAAAACCCTTTTTCTTTCAATATGGACAAATTATAGGCAGTGAACTTAGTGTGATGATAGAGACGTAAATGTTGAAAAGGGACAGCCATAAGCCAAAACAAAAGTGAAAGTAAAAACACTTGGGTCAAAAGGGATTATTAACCACCCTTAGTCAAGTAGGCTTGGTAATTGTATGTTAGGTTAGATAAATATGTAATTATTGCTTTTGTAAATGTAGTTAAATTTTGAACTATTGGCTAGGTTTGGCTACAGTGTATTAGAGTCTGAAAAACACACATTTCATTGGATATCATTTATTTGTAAAATAATTTTAATTGCGTAATGATAGTTAAAGCTAAGGCAGTGTTACAACAATTGCTCTTCAGTAACATGTTATAATAATAAAAGAGATTTATTAATTAGAAGATTGTATTGCAGTGACATTAGATCAATTGTAACAATATATTATGATGTAAAGAATAAATTGAATACCAAGATTATGATGTACAAGAAACAGTAAGATGCAAGTAAGGGTTGTATTTTCACATGAAATAGGCAGTCGAATTATATATTGCACCATATTAGGTATTATGTAAAAGAAGTATGTTTGTATCTAGGTGTAGATTAGTTTGTAATAACAATCTTGATTTCAATCATAGGTTTAGGATCAGTAGCTAATAAAATTATATAAGTAATTAATTGATTAAATAAATTATTTCAATAGAGAAGTAAATAAATAAAATATATTAAAAATTAGGGAGTTAGATACAAAATATTCTGATAAATTGAAAATTGATCAAAACTTTTAATCGGGGACTTTATAACGAAATTCATTAGGTTAAGAAAACTGTTAGTAAAATATTTGAACTTGTAGGATATACCTAGCTAGCGCTAGTCTATTGTCAGATCTATCGGCAGAAATAAGTTACTGCACACACCTGCAAGTCATAAATAAAAATAATTCGAAATGGTTCATTGTAAGTAAACCAGGACGTGCCTCGTTCATGGGAGAGAAGCTTTGACTAGACATCCACGGACCAGGGAGATTTATGACTAGGAATCCCTGAGAATACAGACAAACTCATGCAGCTGTGGGAAAGTTCAACAAATTCTCAAGAAGCCCTAAAGAAAGTAAGGGAAGCGTCAAAATTTCATAGAGTAACAAGTGAGATTAAAATAAGGGTGATTCTTAAGTAATGAGTTATATTAAGTGAGGGAGATAAGAAAGTAGTACGAGACATTGAATAAGGCAGATAACTAAATATAAGTGGAATTAATAAGGGAGTGATAAAATAAAGGCAGTTACGGCATTAAAACATTTCGAGAGATTAAGAAAAGTTATATTGATAGAAAATATTAATAAGTGAATTTGTGTCAAGTGAAGTGAAACAAGGAACCACGCAATTACTAATAATTGAAATATAAAAAAATTTATAAAACTACAAGTGCAGTAACTTATACGCGCCCTTAGATAGCTAAAAGAATGAATTTAAAATTAAAAAAAAATTAATAGTCCAATAAGAGTCTTGATGCCTATCGGCAAATATTAGAGTTAGTAAAACGAATTATATGAACTACCTGTAAATGCAATATTGATCTCAGAATAAAATAAATCTGTTATTATAAAATCAAGTAGCTGGGTTATTAATTTAATTTCCTAGGAGTAAAGATTATCCTGTAGACCAACATAAGTGAAGGTACGTTATAGTATATTGATTTAGAAATCAAAACAAAAAGTAATTTATAAATGACTAACATACAATTTAATGTATTGTTTTATTTTAAGAAGTAATTGTGTTCGTTGCTCACCTGAAATTACCCTGTTCTTCAAGAGATTTAGAAAAGATTGTGTCGAAAGGGGTAATTTCGAAGATTGGTCGAGACTAAGAACATGTAAGTGGGTAGACATTCATCATAGAAAATAAATATTAAAACTAAATTTAAATGCGGATCAACAGCTTTTTAATGCTTCTATATGTAACGGTTTTAAATCCTCGTATAGAAGTATATTTTTTTAAAGTGTATGCAAAAAGCTAAACCTTTTTTAGTTATTCAGAATAAGCTGCAACAAGTAATTGTCATCAGTAGCGTAACCAGGGGAGCAAGTGCACCCCAAACCTAATAATATTAGCAAACAACATTAACCTATAAAACAACGTACGTTTTTAGAAAAACAGCTTCCTGATGACCCAACAATTCTTTTTAAGTCCAGTGACTTGTTCTCTGGCAGATTTTGGCGAGCACTGCACAGCGTTCGTGGCTTTTGATGCGAGCGGCTCGTTTCAAAATTCTTGCTCTGCAATGGGCGTTTGGTGGTCGGCCTTGCGCTCGGTGCTGGTCAACGGTAGGGTTGACGGCGGAGCGTTTGAGGGGGCCGGTCCGTTGCAGTGTGTGTGTGTGTAAGTGAGAGAGACAGAGAGATTTTTTGTGTTAGTCTACTTTCAGAAGTAATTGTATATAAACTTTCCAGGTTTTTTTACAAATATCGCTCAGTTGCATACGTTGATTCTGACAAATCCCCTCTTTCAACCTAATAACTTACAATATTTATTATAAAAATATCAATATTCAATAGTATCAGGCTTATAGATTATTGTACAATATCTAATTCCCTTAAGGAAATGCATTAAAACACAAAATAGAGTGCAATATTTTCTTGTAACCGGACAATAAATTATAATTTGCTGAGAAATATTAGTAAGTTGGGATTTTAGTCCAGTTAAAGAATTATGATTTTAACAAATTATTAGATTTTAAAATATTTACTATTTTTTGTAGTTTATATTTAAATTTTACCACATATTCCCTAACTGTACATAGGTATTAAATATATGCATTTAGCATATAGTCAATTTCTATATTTATAGGAATTTACATTGAAAACGATGTAAACATAACCTATAAATTTAGAGAAAAGCCGTTGTTTAGCTTAAATGAAATTATTTGTTTCAGATGAGGATTCACGCATGAGCTAATAGAGGTTTATACGTTGCCGCAAGCTGGATCTACCGTTTTACTCTAGAAAGGAAAATGACGGATCGCCTGTAGACGTTTACACTTGGAAAATAGAAGAACTTGAACTCAAGTGAATGGAGAAGGTAGATTTATTATACTATAAAGTAAATGTGTCTAGCTTGACATTTACTCCGATAGGTTCTTTAGGGTTTAGACTTAGCATTGTAAGATGTATTCTGTCGAGACAACCTGAATTTTAACAACGCAATGGTTTCTTGTTCAAAAAATTTAGCGTACTTAATAAAAATTATTTTTTCTTACAATTTATTGTTAGAGGTCTTGATTTTGCCAAAAAGAAATCAATAACTGAGTAACGCATTGAAAAAACTCAAGTATTTATTTAAAAATTCAGGACATTATTGCCTAACATTTCTTTCGTCTTCTGTCTTCCTTAAAACGAAGTGTTGAGTTGAGTCGATAAAGTGGAAGATCCCTGCTTGGCCTCACTTACAACAGAGATAATAAAATATTCCCACTTAGAGGCTGCAACACAATTTAAAGAGACGACTTCACGGACCTTGGGTCTTCACAGTATTGGTAATTGTTTAGTGTGTACAAAACAATTTGTTAGTTTAAAAATGTTTAACAATTCGAAACGAATAATAAGACGGTAAAGTATGAGCTTTAAGACAAATCAATAAAGACTAATGGAACTAACGCTGTGTTCTGTTCCTCACCCTACTATAGCAACAGTACTTTTATAGCACAATAGTATTATCTAATGAGAACTGCTTCACTGCATAGAACTGCCTTACTGCCAAAGGCGTATATATTGTACACTTGTGACGCGTTATTGTGGTAATATATATTTTACCAACATGTATTTCAGTAAATTTTATCAATCTACATCTTGTGAGATTTTGTAAACTTTTCAGTCTTCGCTTTCTTATCTTTTGTTTTACAATAAGCATTTTCTGTTCGTTGCTATTTTTTTATAATGCTACGGATTTAGACATCTCGACTAAAAATAGCTTTCGTGATTACTTTTATATTACATGTTCTTATAGATTACATTTTGTTGTAGATAACCTTTTCTGGAAGACAACACTTACTTGTAGATTACGTTTTCTTGTAGATTGCTTTTTCTTGTAGATTACATTTTATTGTACTCGTATATTACATTTTTGTGTAAATTCCCTTTTTTAGGTATTTTTTCTTGTAGAAAACCTAATCTTGTAATCTAACTTCTTTGTCTTTGTGTGAAGTATCAGAACGTTGCTGGTATAACCCTTGATTCCCGTTGATAAAGAGTGTTTAAATAGTAGTTGGTTTCAATTTACATGTAGAATTATTACTTCCTAGGCATGGAATGGTGTTCACATGCACTATAAGGCAAGTGACTATACAGCTTACAGACAGTGAAGCATGTGGCATTATCGTTTTGCCAATAAACCTATTTCATCTTCTCCATAAGCGTAAAGTTTACTGGACAGTTCTTTTTCGAACACTGAGTCTTTTTCACTTCCACATGAAGTGTTTTTATGTTTCTGACTAAAAATATTTCTTGTTCTTAACTTTAACTTAAAACTTCTTTTTCTACGTGATAATTGTTTTAACGTGTACTTTGTAAAGTGTACCATTTCCCACATGCATAACCTACTCGCTGTACAGCTTCATTGAAGAAGATCTTAAAGTCAAATAATTACCATTGCGCTGGATAGAGATGCAGCCTCTTCAGCAACTCTACAGTGTAATGAACTAAAATCAATCTCCTATCAGAATGTTTTTTAAAGTAGAAAAAGAAGTTGTAGTTATGCCAGGTATGGCCAGCATCACTAAACGTAAGAGACCGTTATTTTTCGAGTTTTTCCGCTTTCAGATAAAGATGTTTCTAAGTAAATATTTTTTGTTCTCAACTTCCACTTAAAACTTCTTTTCGTGAAGTTAAAACGGGTAAATTGTGAAGTGTACCAATTCACACATACATACTTTCTGTTCAGATGTATTAAATGAGTTCTAAAAGTCAAAAAATTGCCTCCGCGTTTGATAACAAACATTTGTTGTTAGTAGCTACAAGGGGAATGAAGAACCGTACACTACGTGATGGTAAGTACAAACAGCAATCCCTACGGCTCTTCTGTACATAACAATACTTTTGTACTGTACTGTAACATTTTACAAATTATACAGTATATAATGTACTTATGTAATTCCCGTATCTATATACATGTACTACTGTATACTTTAATTGTCTGTAGGTATAGTATTTAACACACCTCTTCCTTATTATCCGCGGTTCCACGTTTCCGCGGTAATATTGGAGCCTATTACCCGCGGATATGGAAGTACAACTGTAATCATATTTGTCCACATTGTTATGCTTGTATTTTTACCTTTTTATTCTTCTCTATTTACAGTTTGAATACCTGTAATAGTTCTTATTTAAAGGACAAAAACATCTTAAATAGATTGTTTAATAAGCTACAATCAGTGCCCCTTCTATTTGCCCGTACGCATTCTTTGGCAATAATGTAGATGCAGTTACTTTTTTGCAGGGACAAATTCTAAGATGCAGTGTAAAGTTTAAAACCATGTAGTATTGGATTTCTTTTACAAATTACATTGTCCAAAACGTGGCAACTGATAGTTTAAAACTTAGGTATTTAATAGGAGAACTCACTAAGTTTGTTGAAGCAGGCAGACTGGAATTAGTTACAATTTGACCTAATAATGCTTACTTTCAGTTAACAATGGACTTTACAACAATTTGTAGGCTCTCCTGTGGGATCTAACACCTAGCCTATATAATCCATCATGTAATGGGAGATCTAGAATATCTGGGAAAAGTAAAACACATTTAAGTCAATATTAACTGCTTGAGGATATTTTCACTGCTGTTCCTACGCATAGAATGCGTGGTGTAGTCGATTTGTTTAATATATGTAGTTATGATATAATTATATATTTTAGGGTTCGCCTAAAGAGCGTAATAGCCTACCTTCGTAGACTTTACCTGGTGTTTGCTCCAACTAGACCTATCCTTATAAAATGCTTATGAAAACCTCCAGTGTATAGAGTTTGTGTGTTACACTTTTTGCAAATTCGTGAAACCTTGGATTTAGGTTTCGTGTTTCCGTTGACTTTGTACGTCTTCAGGTATAATGTTTTAGCAATTTAGGTGACGTAACTTAGATATAGCGTTACCTCTACTATTTAAAACTTATTTTATAACGACTCAAATTAACTCATTGTCAGGAGTTGTAAAATTACTTTAATTTAAGCGTCTCTAAGGATTGCTTGGAAGCTAATTTCTGCGCAGCTGTACCAAGTTAGAATAAAATCTTCACGTAGATAGTGACTGCCCTAGCCGTTACATCGTGGTCTAATGGTGTCAAGATACAACTCTGGCTGCAACTATAAATACTACGTAAGCTTTAGAAAATATTAAACAAGAGGAACAATTCCACGGTAAAAGTGTCAGTCCGCTCTGGGTGTTGCTCTCAGGGCAAGATATGGTAAAACAGAGCTTTTCCTTTTATTCGTGACAGGAAACTGTGAGTATGTAGCACCTGTAAAACGTTTAAACAAAGCATTTTTGCGCATAACGTAGATTAATAGTTTAAATTTAACGTAGAACGAGGTGGTGCCAATAGTTTTACAAAATTTAATCTAGTTATTTACATTTTTTGCACGTAATTTTTTGTTTTTTTAATATTTTTTAAAGTCTTGGTTGGGAACCCGTGAGACCGCCCAGCCCCCGTGGCAATCAAATTCTAGCGAGGTGCCTAGGTATCACTTGCGGATGTTGTTAGTATCTCTATCGCGAGTGAAGGAAACGGGATTGATTGTCCATGTACCAAGCTCAAAGGCTTTTCCATGGAGAATCAGGAGATAGTGAAATGAAACAGTA
>JBAIZL010000002.1:280536238-280581238 GCA_036971475.1 Prosapia bicincta | reverse complement strand
TTGATGTTTCCTATGTGTTATAGGAGAAAATATCGCTTAGAACACTACTGATAGGACTTCCCATGGGTAGGCCATCTGGTTGTGAATAGAAGTTTGGTGTGTGGGTAAAATAGCTTTGTTTAGAGATGGTTTGCAGGATGTTTAGGATTTCGGTATCGTGGGTTTTCGGTATGTTGTTCTGTATTAATTGGGTTTCTATGATATTGAGCGTTTCGGATATGGGTATGTTGGTGTACATATTTGTTATGTCAAGTGATAGTAGTGTTCAATTGTGTGGTATGTTTATGTCTTTTATTTTATTTATGAGGTTTGTTCTGTTTTTATGGGTGTTCCTAGGTTTAAGTTTATTATGTATTC
Organism: Prosapia bicincta; assembly: GCA_036971475.1. Classification (NCBI taxonomy): domain Eukaryota; kingdom Metazoa; phylum Arthropoda; class Insecta; order Hemiptera; family Cercopidae; genus Prosapia; species Prosapia bicincta. The sequence continues at coordinate 280,580,881 of JBAIZL010000002.1, read as the reverse complement.
ATTGATTTCGTCATTTAGGTTGTTTGTAATAACAATTACTGTATTGTTGCATTTTTCTGCTGTGGTGAGTGTGATGTTTAGTGTAGGTTTTTGTTTTATGTTTGCAGCGATTTTAATTTAATTGTTCACGTTTATGTTGGTTATGTTTTTGTGATTGTTTAGGTTTTATGTGTCATGCCGAAGTGAGTTTGGTCTTTGGTGACGGTTTTGTGTGTTGCTGTTTCAGTTTCTAGTATGTTTCTATTTGTAATATTGTTTGATTTTTAATGTAGGTTCTATTTCAGGCCTTTTTTATTAAATTTATTTCGTATTCTGTGAATTTGTTATTAGTGAGGTTAAATGTACGGAGGTAGAATTGTGTGGGTTGAGAGTACATTGTGTTTTTTGTTTTACGTAATAGTTGATTAAACTTTTTATTGTGTTTATTTTTAATGTTCATTAGTTTATTTGTTGCCCAATTATTAGTGTTGATTATGATTGGTTGTGAGTTCGCGACCGATCGTGTTGGGGTGATTTAGGTGAAGTTGGTATAAGTTTAGGTTCAGTGAATCCTTATTTTTGTATACAGTTTTAAGGGTTTGCTTTATGTAAATTAAACATTTACACAATATGAAATTTACAGACACACAAAAACACAAAGTACAAACATATTAAACTAACAAACCCAATACAAATCAGACATACTCTTTGATATTATCGAAAACCTGCCTTTAAAACAGTCAACGCTTGACCCAACATCTCCAAGCAGAAGACACTGATGAACATCGCCACATGCGATTGAAAACGTTCTGTCTCAGAACGTTTTTACAAATTTACAAAATTTAAAGTTCGTAAAGTCATAAACTATTGTTAAAGTGAATAATTAAAAACAACAATATTAAGTGGCAAAATAAAAAGATAATCTCCTTGGAATTTTTGATGTGGACTATTTTGTTTGTTTGTTATTATTTATCCGCTTTCTTTTTTTCGTTTCTAATTATGGTGGTCTATAATTTTTCATTATATAAGGCGTTTAGGGTCGCTCCTAGGTTGGTATTGCTGAAATAATGTAATCTAAAGTTTATGTTTTTAACCAAAATATTGTTTTGAATTAAGTTAAAATCCTGGTAGTCTCTCGTAGAATAGAAACGGATCTTTATTATATTTGCAGTGTTTGATAAAGTTCTATTATAAATAGCAATATGATTGAAATTATAAACACATTTTCCTGGTTACAGATGCAGACGTCGGGAACAGGCTTCTGAAAGGAACACTTACAACCACTTCTGGATCCGGAAAATAATTTTTTTTAAAAAGAACTTAAAGTTGTTTATTAACGGTAAGTTTTATACTATTTGCAGATTTGTCTGTTATTATATTATCAAAGCAAGAAATTTTTACCATTATATAGTTACGCATTGTTAACATTGATAATTTTCTATTTTTGTCATTATTCCATTTGCATTCTAACTAATTCTAATAGTTTTTTTACCTAAAGCAGAAAGGCCCCTAAAGATGTTTCATTAATATCACACTTCAAACTTTGCCCCTGCTATTGCTGCGTAGACTATTTGTTTAAAGGCCTTGTGTACTTAGTTATCTACTTTTTCGTTGAAGGGGCTTAATCAACCATGACATATTAAGTGTAAAACTATCTAATATTAGATTTATTTATTATAAATGAGGTTTCACATAAACAAATTTCAGTTACCAGATTTGTAATACAAGACTTTACAAGGAACTAATTATTAATCCTTTTTTATTATTGGTCAAAATATAAATCTTCAACTCACAGTTTTGCATCTCATAAAACTTTATTTCATAACTAACAATATGATTGAAATTATAAACAAATTTTTCTGGTTACAGATGCAGACGTCGGGAACAGGCTTCTGAAAGGAAAAAATGCGACAATTTCTAAAGCTGGAAAATCATATTTTATAAATGACCAAAATTACTTATAAAGGTGAGTCTTGTACTATTTGTAAGATTGTACAACTATCCCTAATAACTACAGCTGAGATCATAAATCTAAAGTTGTTGGTATTTCGGGCCCAAATGAATGTTATTTGTCATCCCTTGATGTTACAACTTTATTCACTAAACATCCTGCATGTTTAGCTACTAATAGTTTAAAAACTTAGGTATTTAATAAGAGAACTCACTAAGTTTAATGAAGCAGGCTTTCTGGAATTAGTTACAATTTTACCTAATAATGCTTACTTTCAGTTAACAATGGACTTTACAAACAAACTGTAAGCTCTCCAGTGGGATCTAGCCTATATAATCCAATAGGGAATAGGGGATCTAGAAAATTTGGAAAAAGTAAAACACATTTAAGTCTATATTAAAAGCTTGCCTGCAATATTTTTACTGCTGTACCTACGAAAATAACGCGTAATGCAGTCGATTTATATAATAATTATGAATAAATATAAAATATAGGGTTGGAATAGAACTTAATACTTGTTAGAGGTGTTTTTAAATATATGTTATAAGGGATAAGGGGATTTTACATTTCCAGAACAGTTGAATGCATGATTTTCAGTTTTTAAACCATCATATACATGAAAATATTCAACCCAACTAGATGTTTCTTATACGGAACTAAAGAAGAAAGCTTGTATTTTCAGCCGCTGCTTTCATTTTAAAATCTTCTACAGTTTTTTATCCGCTGCTTTCATCTTCTACAGTTTAACAATCATTGGGACATTGAGTAGTGTTCGACTTTGGTTAATGTAAAGGGAGAGAATTTTTACAGTCAGTTTTACCAATATTTCGATGAAAATTCAGATTTTTTATATTTACGTAGCAGAATGTAATCTAAAATGACGTGGTGCTAATAGTTACCTAATAGGTACCTAATATTACCTTACAAATACCTTGTTAGTGAGTCTCAAGCAGGAACGATATGCACCTCTTCTTCTGCTGCCTACTCGAAACTGAAAAGGCATGCAATCAAATTAGTACTTCCGTTGGGGCTAAGATGCAACACTGGAGATGTGCCCCTGCGACACCTAGAACAAACCTGTGAAGCAGAATCTATTATTATGTATATTTATATTGTTGTCTTATGGTGTGAGTTAGGTGATCAGTAGGGAGAGCTGCCGTCTGTGTGTGTCGTGGGTGGGGTTTGATCTACCCAGTGAGGAAATAAGTGTGGATGTTGTATGTGTGTGAGTCTGTTTAAAGAATCTTGTTGCTAAGTGTCGGTGGTGTTGTTTGAAGAAAGGTACTTTCATCTGTTACTTTTCTCTGTAAGGTTTATCTGCGTTGTCTGGTGATGGTGTCTGGTCTAGAAGCTTTCCTGAAGTTTGTTTGTCAAATCCTTACGGTTAGACAGGCATGAGCTAACTAGGTGTATAAGCCCGTTTGGAAATCTATAGCCCTTAGTTTCATTAAGATCGTAGTTTCGCGTTGTGCCAGACCTGGTCAAACCCCTTTGCAATGTCCAGGAAGACTACCCCTGCCGAGCAGAAATGGTTGAAACCCTTGGTTGGATGCTCCACCCCTCTCATCAGCTGATGCGTGGCCGAGTTGCTCAGAACTCAGTATGTTGTGTGTGTGGATATGCCTGTTAATACGTTTGTGTAGGTTTTTTTCAAATACCTTGCCCATCGTATTCAACGAGCTTATCGATCTATATGAGTCAGGTTTGCTGTGGTTTGCCGGGACACCCATCTGCCCATTCGGACCCATGAGTGGGGAATAGGGCAGCGGTTCTCGCATGAAGTGTTTAACCATCGGCCAGATGGGTGTATCTGTTGTGTTTAAGGTCGCCAATTCCATTTGGAAGCCATCGACTTTGTACTGATTTAGTGTCCGCCTAATTTGCCTCTCAAGGCGGTCAACAGTTGTGATAATTCTTGTTAAAATATATCGTTAGGTGCTGCATACCAGCGGACGTACGGTGAACTATTCAAACAAGAAGGCTTTATGCAGCTCGAAGTCGAATACTAATAGTTTTTTTAGCAAATTACTCATAAACCACTTTGACTTTTCTCCTTCACATGGTATAACACTCACACAGTTTTCATCTTTTTCTTCCAACACTCAATAACCATCTTTATAATAAAGTGACTTACACCACTAATTTATTTCGGGGGCTCATATGTTATAAGAATAATCTTGTTGTGTTAAATATCTGTACAAACATTTCTGTAGTGACACGTCCCTATAGAAACAAATCGATTCCAGCGCCGGTTTATAAATTTTATAGGTTAAAAGCGTCTGATTTTGCATGATCCAAGGAATTCTTGAAAAAGTCATATCTCTGCACATATTTACCCAACAAGATGTTATGTATATTTAACAAAAGAAGAAAGTCTGTATTTTCATCCGATATGTTTTCCTTTATTTTTCCTTGAAATGTTTTAAATAGCCCAAAGTCTTCTGCAGTAGTCAAAGCCAAACCGGTTCCCGCTGTTTTACAGGGAAAGCCACTGAAACTGTACAATACCCGGCATCTTAACTGTCCTTCTCTGTTATAAAAGATTCAAGATATACTAACTTAGATTTTAGTTACGAAATAAGAAGGTTACGGGGTAAGTAAGCGATGCGTCAACATGCACCCAGACCGCTTCGCCAATTTACCCCGTCACGCTATCTTGGGTTGGAACTAATCTCGCACCCTACCAAAGTGTGTAAAAAGTATGAAACAGCAGCTTGTTTTGTAGCTATATAAAAGGCAAATGACGTGGTTTGTGCTTAAAGACTTGGAAGTTAGAGCATGGTATTATAAAATATTACTTGTAGTAACAAATATTTAATTAATTTTGTGTAAAACAAACAATCCCAAACACTCACGAAAAACTAAGAGATTAGGTCTCAGATTACGTCCACACTGTTGTGTTACGTGGGGAAATACATCTCCGAGCGGTCAGTGTTGTGAACTCATTAACATAGAATTTGAAGCAGTGCGCCAACTTACCCGTGTGACACCTAGCCCTGGTCTAGCTTTATTTATAGGTTCTGCAACAATAATAAAGCCTTTGTGGTTACAAAATAAGATAAGGGTAAGTTCCCATTGTTATTTATAAAGTCAGGTATATTGCGGATATGGAGAAGTTTTATGTGATACATCGCACCTTGCCTTGTTAATATACTTTTTATAATGAAAACATTATATAGAAAGTTTAATTGTAAAAACATCGAGGTTTATTTTTACGTCCAAGCATTGTTTATACGGGTGCTGTACATTTTGCATGAGGACGATTTACTTTTAAGGATTATACTATCTAATATAAATATACCTACGTACTTCATAGAAAGTTATGTAAGGCTTGTCTAATACCGTAAACGTATATTAGGAATGGTTGGCGGCTTAGATCTAAAGCTGATGGCATTTTGGACCCCAGTGAGTATTACTTCTCATCCCTTCAGGTGACATCTTTATTCAATAACAAAGGAGCTCTAAAAGTTTTTCCATTTATACTCATTACCACTTAGTTTTTAAACTTTCCTAATTTGTAATGAAAAGTAATAAATTAAATAAAAGTTTTTTTCATTATAGCACGATTTTAAAGCTGACTAAGATGTATAAAATAATTTTTCATTTCCCTTCTACAATTTCGAGGGAGAATTGTTAGTGACTATGGATTTATTTGTAATATTTGGAGAGGAAAACGTAGGGCGCTGCCATTAAATAATACAAGTAGAGGATCCATGATGTAGGGCACTGAGAACGAAATAAATTACATTCAATGCCATCTTCAATTCACTGAAATCGTCTGTGAATATTTTCGGATTCTCTACTAGTATTATTTACTGATATCCATAGCCACTGACAATTCTCCCTCAACATTGTAGAAGAGCCTTGAAAAATTATTTTATACATTTTACTCAGTTTTAAAAGCGTGGTATATATCGAAAAGACATTTATTCAATTTATTATTTTATATTAAAAATTAGAAAAAATTGAAAACTTAGTGATTATGAGTATAAATGGAAAATTTAGAGAGTTCCTTTCTTATTCTAGTGACTTTTTAGTCAGTTTTAAAAGCGTGGCATATTTAATTTTCTTAAAATGTTATTTATTATTTTCTGCTGTTTAGCCTTATGTCTGGGTGACAAATATAAATCGATATTGTATATATAGATGAGACTCTGTCAGGGACACATATAAGAGTAGTAGGCTACGTGCGGCATGCATCGCTGGCAAAGTGAGTAGTGTGTACCTGGGAGTATTGTTTGCTCTTGCTTGAGCAAGTCAAGGCACGCAATCGGCAAGGCGAGAAGAATCTGCGTCCCTTGTCTCACGTGACCTCGCTTGATCCTTTCTCTTGTTATTATACCCAAGGTCGATCTTACCCTGTTCTTCGGGATGTTTTATATCTCGCTTACGGCGTTTAAATGCAAGTTTGACGGGGAAAACCAGGTTACTATGCACTATCACCAATCATCTGGGTATGATAGAAATACTTAAGGTTAGAATATATCTTAATAGTTCTTTAAGGTTTTTATAGATATATGTTATAAGGGATAGGAGTGGGTATATTATTAAAAATTAATTGGTTAAGGTAGAACACTTTTACAGAATGATATATTAAATAACGGTTTAGAAATTGTATGCGCTGTTAGTTATAAAAACAGCCTGATTTTACTTTTCCTGGATTGACGAATGCAAAGTTTTTATTTTCAAACTGTCACATCTCTGGAAGTATTCAACCCAACAAGTCGTTTCTTATATGAAACTAAAGAAGAAATCTTATATTTTTATCAGCGGTTGTCATTCTAAAAACATCTCTTACATTCTTTAAGTAAAGATGAAAATAAGTGAATAAATAGACAATTTCGTAGTAAAATCTTAATGAATACTTTTCGTAAAAGAGAAATATTGTTATTTTCAAAGGGTAATTAAAGTGATACTGTAATCTAGCCTATAAGTTACTTTAATAGCAGACAGCATATTGAACATAAACCAAAAGTCAAATAAGGCTAAAGAGGCGAACATAGATTTTTTTTAAACCTGGTTCTGGGCCCACAAATCCCACCCAGCCCTCCTCTAGCGAGCTACCTCTATCTCACATGCACATGGGGTTAGTATCCCTACCGAAAGTGGTAATGAGGCAAGTAGAGGACGACTTAGGAAATCTCCCCCTGCATCGTGCCCTGCGCTAAGGCGACTTGGTGGTTTGCTTATGTTTGCTGTAATTTACGAATAGTTATGTGTTTGGTTACATTGTGTTCTGCTATCTAAAGGCTTCCAATAAAAATACAGAAAGTCACTAAGTTTCTTCTCTTACTGTAGCCGTGACTAACATTTGTAACGATTGTCCTAACATTCACTCACACGCTTTAGTCACTATTATACGCTAGTATGCGTTAAACTAGGGGCGGGACACCCGACACGCGCACACAAGTACATGTACGCAAGTACTGCAGCTACACACGTGCACACTAGCAAACCTAACGTGTTGCAGACTTAATGCTAGAGAATGTTGCATTGTCATCCATTCCTGAATGTAAGTAAAATTTCAAGTATGTACCTCCAAGTCTGTAGCTCCTCAACCAAACTTAATTTGTTTAAAGATTCTTGAGGATCAGGAACAGAAGACACACCAGGTTATTATTCAGTTCTCACATATATTTGAAAATTTCCAAGTCTGTAGCTCATCTCCCAAGTTCGATTTGTTTAAATAACCATAGTTTAAACAAATGTAGAAATAAGAAACCTAGTGAATGTGGCATTTTCATGTTTTCTGATCTATATTTAAATTTTCCAGTCTCTAGCTCATTGGGAAGTTTGTTTAAACTTAATTGCAAAAGGGACTTAATTGCAGAGATATGACTGTTTTAAAACGCCTTGAATGTGCAACCTGAAAATGTAGTCTGGCGGTTTTTACCACTTTAACCACGTACAACTCTTATCGGTCCTTATTTTCCACAATTTGTTTCTTTATTGACTTTCTTCTTAACAGTTGTATAAAAGTAAAAAAATTAAATATTACTTTATCTTGGACTTATTATTTGTAAAACAAGTTTATATGGACATCGGACGATGAGAAATGAATAAAGACACGATTTGAGTAAAGAAAGATGATACCATAAAATGCATGAGAAGAGAAGATAAAAACCGTAACTAAGAAAAATTAACAACTCCAGCTAATAAACGTAAGCGATAAGACCAGCGCAACTGTGTAGTGGACTCGTTCGATCGCCGTGTAATTTTAGACGTAATACAGGAGTTTTACCTTGACAAAAACACAGTTCCGCCTATTGGAAATATTTTAACAGTTTTAAGGGAGAAAATAGATTTTGAATGTAGTGACAAATCCTTAAGAGTCTTGAATGAGATGGGGTTTAAGTGGAAAAAGCAAGAATAAACGGAAAATATTATTACACTTGTTTCTATTGTCTTGGCAAAAAACACTACTTACTGATGTATTCAGCAGACGTGTTTCGCACTAGGTCAGCGCATTTTTCTATCCAGCAGTTTTTCAATTACTAATAAGACTGTTGCTCAGGTGTGTTATGTTGGTGCGAGTCTGTGGTGTATTTATACAATTTGTGGTTTTCTGAGCTGACCTATCTACAGGAGATTACCTCGGAAACATAAACTTTTCAAATTTTTCAAAGTGGATTAAAGAAAAGGTAATTCCCAACTTCCCATTGGACAAAACCGTGTTAGTGGTAAATGCTCCTTACCTTAACAAGGAAGTGGATAAATCTCCATCAAAATCAAGCCTCAAGAAGGACAGGCTTGACTGGCTACAAAACCGGGGCATCAAGTGATACATTTACCTCCTTACATCTGTGACTTGAACGCTATAGAACCTGCTTGGAGTAAGCTAAAATACTTTGTGCGACAGAACAATACCAAAGATGAAATATGCATTGAAATACTGAAGGAATTGGTGAAAAAGTGTTTTGTAAACATCATTTTCGATGCCTGGGGAAGTTTTGTTCATCCCACTAAAGCCATGAAAGAGTTCTACTGGGGGAGAGACGGCGTTGTTGTGAACCTCGGAGCCGACGACACCGACACCACCGATACTTCCAGTGAGAAGAACGTTACTGATGAAGACATCGCATAGCCTTTACCTTAGGTATAAAGCCTTGAATGATTATATTGACCAACAGTTTGCCATATATAAATATTTTTATTTTCTCAAGTACCAAAATAACTACTTAATAAGGATATAAAAATTTCAAAACAAGATATTACTCAGTTTAGTTTCCTTCTATTGTACCTCGTGATTTATCTACTTTATGGCTAGGTTAGTTCCTGACTAATGCATTTCAACTATAATTTGTATATGGTATAAAAATGTTTAAAAATCGTAGGTTTTTAAATGTAGTGTTTGAAATATTACGTTCCAAAGAAATAGGATTTCTCTTTTATTGCTTTTGTGATGCATTCGTTGTTGGAAACAGTAGCGTTAGCGAAGTGAATAAACTATCATATCATTTTGTGTCTTTATGCAAATAATAAGTTTCATATTTTATTAACCTTAAATATACAAATTTATATAAATTGTGTACGTTTATATAGGCCTAATGTTAATTATACACAATATAAAAGATATGAGTAATATAATAAGTAACCCAAAATCATATATGAAAACTTTCCTGCAAATCTGACGTTTTGGATTAGACCATGATTATAGAAATGACCTTAGCGTTTTGACCTTCCTCTTCTCGTGCGCCGGAGACTCTGTGTCAGTGGCGCGACGAAGGACAACCCTTTGCCACCCCTATAGAGAATATAAAATTACGCCCGTCGTCCTCCATTGGAAAACGTATAGTGTGCATGCGTCGTATATAAATTTAGATACCAAGATTGACTAATAAATAAGTGTTATTAATACATCTTTTAGTTTTATTTGTGCCTGAGGTATTATCAGTATTAGTTAAATACCAAATTAAAATGTTAAAAATATTTAAATGAAAAAAAATATAAAGCTTCACGAATATCCTTTAATAAGGATAGAAGGTTGTTGAGTTTCCGTCCTACAGTAAAACAAAGCACGCATTTAGGTAACTTGACTGATTTGTAGGAATACTACACTCGAGTTGATGTTTCTCTGTTGTTGATGTTCTTGACCACCGTTAACGGTTTTTTGTATTATATGTGAGATTGTATGGAGCACTTTAACTGTGTACATGGCACTGAGTTGAATGCTTCCCCCTCTCTCTTTCTCTCAAACACAAACACACTCACACGGACACACACTTGCACGCACACACATTCGCACGCACACACACTCGCACGCACACACATTCGCACGCACATGCACACGCACTGCGACGTGAATTTTTTCTTATTATCTATACTCAACTATTCTTATTTTATACTTTTTTTTGTTTATTTACTTCTTACCTACTATTTATTTATTTCCTTCAATAACTTCATCCCTCCCTACTTATATTTCCCCTATTTTTCTTCAACCTTCGTTATTCATCTTTATTTATATATTATTCTCCGACACTCTTCCTTACCTGGTAAGTATTAGGACCTGCCATTCCTTATACCTAGTTGATCCTGCCCCTTATCCTATATCTCCATAATACTTACCAGTTGCCCTGCAATAGTAGAAAGACATATTAGGAATTTCGATCAGTCAACCGAAGCCTGTAATATCCCTGTCTAAATCTCCTAGGAATGAATTCCTAGATTTCGTAAGAAAAACCAATTAGCGGAGTATCTCCCTATACTAGTAAAATACTCGAGGTGGGGTGTTTGCTATTTGAGGCGTTTGGTAATTGAAAACCTTTTAGTAAGAAACTGTGTGTCATTTAGCTAGACCATCACTAACGACCTCTAATTGGAAAATCAAATTTCCTATTTATAAGGTGGTAAAGCATCCACACATTTACAGGCAATAATTATTTATTTAAATTAGCATCTTTACCCCTAAGACAACATAATTAAAATAATTATATTATATCTTGAATATCTATAGTAAACTCATATCAATTAACGTATATTTGATGTTTAATTTGTTGAATAATTTATTTGTTTTAACTATTTATAAAATTATTAATATTTACTGAAGAATTATTATTATTTGCTGAAAAATTAAAAAAATAAAATAATTCCTTGCCACACCTTGGCGTGACTCTCTTTATAAAACAAATTAAAGTAACATTCTTCCTGCTTTTGCATTAATTTTTTCCGAATGGATTTTATATAATATAATAATAAACTTGAAATTTATATATATATATATATATATATGTATAATTTATCACTTAATTTATATGAAATTCCCCCTTATAAATATTTAATCACTCTTATTCTTTACTTCTTACTCAATTCCCAATAAAGTCTTACTCCAAAATCATATATGTTTGTAATTTATAATCATTTTAGGATAATAAATAATTCTATCCCCATATATATATATATATATATATATATATATATATATATATATATATATATATATTTGCTAAAATGTTTACATTTTTGAAGTCAAAATATATTACATTATTTTATACTCTAAATGTATAAGAATTTACTTGGAATATCTTTCTTTATATATCTTTTTATAGGTATAACCTTTATAATTTAAAATATAATAAGTTTCTATTGTTTTATATATGAACAATATGAAATGAATTTAAGTAAAGCCAAATCTGATCTCTAAATTAGTTTTTTAAATTTAGAAAATTTACTTGACATTATTCTTTTAGAAGCAAAGTTAAGCATGAATGGATTGGACTTGCCTTTGAAGGAAAACGTCATCTTCAGTTGCCTGTTTTTGCCAGCAAATGGATTCCTATCCTGTCCGGAATGGTTCAGTAATGTTCCATCCCTCTCCTGTGTTCTTGCGATGAGTCCCTCTTCTCCAATGAATTGGCTGCGTACTGCAATATCTTCTTCTTTCCGAATTTAATAATTACGAGTGAAACACTTATTATTAATTACCGGTTATCTGTTAATTTTAAAAACTTTATAGTTCCGTTCGGAATATTTTACATTGAGAAATTTGTACTAACAGTTTTTGTTCCTGGCAAGGCTAAGGATTAACTCGTTAGCCCGCCAGGATGATGCCATAGAAAACTTAAAAAGCAACACCTACTCCTGCAGTCCCTGTTCTCTGGCTCGTATAACTCCAATTTGGCATCAAGAACGTTTTCCCCACTCCTATCTCTATCTTCTTCGACTTTGATCTTTGCGATTAGTTTTTAAAATCTTTTAAAATGATTTGGCTGTACTGTAACAATTTGTTTTATAATTATTATTCCATTAGTTTTGTTACATTTTATTAGAACATGTTTTAAATAAAATTTTTTTTATAGTAATAAATTTTGGTTTCTAAGCCTTCAAAGCATTTTTGCCCGTTTGAGCACACGCACACGCACACGCGCACACATGCACACCAAACCACTTGGTATAAGAGAAAATTTAGTTTATAACTTGTTTTATTTCGTGGTTACGGCTTTAAGCATAAAGCTTTGGGTTATAGGTCCTTGGGGATACCTGCAAAAGAATAACATTGTTTGTGTTACAAAATAGATTTGGTTTTGAAGGACCATTTAATATGAAAAGAACTATTTAACACCAGCGTAGTACATTTCACAAAACCTCTGTTTAAAAAAGTGTATAAAAATTAAGAATAAAATCACAAACCTAAAACTATGTATTTATATATAAAACAGAGAAGAACATTTCAGTGGGTTTTATTGGAAATGTTTATTTTTGGAGTTTACGCTCGATTTACTTGTGCGTAATAGGCTTATTTGGGAAGGGAATTGAATATTTATGTCTAGCCTTTGTACAATTGGAGGCATTTTAAAGAGAAAATTATTATTAAAAAAATCTAATGTAAAATATTTAATACCAAAGTTTTAGATAAAATCCTATTAGCGCTTAGGTCGTTTTACGTCAAACGTCAGTTTGAACAAACTTTGACCACTCCAAAGGATAAATAATAATTCTACCGATTATTTATGTAAAAAAATATTTAAAAAATTAGCTCAAAGTTAGTCTTTGCAGGAAAAATTTAAATTTGTATTAGATAACCTTTGAAAGAATGTAGCCGTCCCCCATCAGTTTTTTCACGACCAATAAATGTGTTAAGAAAATCCTACTAAGTGCTCAGTTCTCCCTATAGTAACTACCGTTTCTCCTGAGGTCCTGGGAATCCTTCTTTATGTCGTGCTAAGCGCTTCTGCTCCAGGTTGTAGCCAGTCTGTCGGCCACAAAGCCGTCCTCTGGCCGTAGTATATGAAAGTGATTGGTCAAGTTTAAATTTCAAAAATAATAAAATTGTATCAATTACTAACTGACCCAGCGAACTTCTTACCGCTTAAAAGTAATGGAATGGATTCTTAACAGTAGCTGAACCTAGTTTAGTAGTTTATTATCATAATAATCGCTGAACGTTTAGTAGTTGCTCGAGAAAAGTGGGACATTCATAGTTTTTGTTTGAATGTTATTTATTGAAGTGCACCCGGATATACAATATTATTGGTTTCTTTCTGGTGTGTACACAAAAAATCAGAAAGGTTTTCACTTGTGAGCATACCGCATAAAGATGTTAATGTGAAAAGTATGTATTTTCAAAATTAATTCCAAATAATTTTAATTTTAGTGTTGCTTAGAAACGAAAATTTGGAAAGAATTCAAAGAAATGTCTTAAGATAAGATGAGATAGAAACTCATATTTTATGCTGTTTTGGGACTTAAAAAATTTACATGTCTCTCTTTGAGAAGCTGTTATGTTAAAAATCTATTTTATTAGTTGATATTTTTCTGCTGAAATTAATTGGTTTGGGGGGGGTCACGTATCACCCCCCTGGGCTGCGCCACTAAGAACTACCTATCTCAGAAACCTTCCCAGGAATGTACTCAACAATTTCCCAAAGTTTCATGGGGGATCGGGTTAGTGTTTTATAATGCATAAGGCTCATACATATAAGGATTCATTTTGATATCAGATGTAACATACCTGGTAGAACGATCTAGAAAGGTTAAAATAAATCATACTTCTTGAGAAAGGAATGTTTTTCGTTGAATTTCTTTAAGTGTAACTGAATTGGAGAATACGTAGTAATTTTTTATTTTGTTCGAAATAGTTTTCATCCAGAATTATTAAAAATCGTATTAAAACAATGTTACCTTTTCAACATGCAACTTCCGAATACTTAATTCCGAACCAAGGTTTTGTTGGCTTTGGTAGAATTAATTAATGTTTATATACTACATTTTCTCGAATGTGAATAATTCGATATATTAACCTTTTTTAAAATTGGATTTTTCAATTATGATCATAAAAGATAATTGAACTGCTAACTTACGATACAACCAAGCTATGTTGCCACATTCACTTTAATGTAATTTCTAGAGTAAACAAAAAAGGAAGAATGTCGAGGCGGCCTCAGCCAACTAGAGAAACAAATTCTTATCGCTACGATCTAGACTTTGGACTGCAAGGGAATCAGGCAGTCAGCTGTTTATTCGACCAGTGCGTTTATTTTATCTTGTCTTACTTGATTAGTGTTGTGATGAATTTAGCTGTGATTTCGCATTTTGTCTAACAGTTTTTAAACTAAAAGTTTATTGTCAAGTGTAATTAGTTTATAATATTTGAGACAGTTAGAGGCTTTCCTTTATTGTTTTCTATTAAGGCAGATATTTTACATAACCACATAGGAAGAAATATTTAAATTTCACAGGTACCTTTGTCCTGCTAAAATCGCACAAAGAAGACAACTTGTAGTTTTGCCGATACATGTAGGCCTATGTATTGACAACTATAACTTGTTGTGGGTTTTGTGTGTTTATAATATTTCTTATAAATAGATAACAACGATGCTATAAGAAAGATATAATATTTGTTAGGCGAGATTTTATGTTAACTTTATATGTCTACTGCTCATTAAACACTTCAAGCATTTACCTTAGATATGTAAGCAAAATTAATTTTGTAGTCTGGTGTTGCCGTTTTTATTTCATTGATTGTAATTCACAGACACACACAGATTCACAGTCACAATCACACAGGCCCACAGAGACACACAGACACACGGCAACACAGTCACATACACAGCAAACTAGCTGACCAGCTGGTATTGGCAATATCATATACGTATTTGGGATAACAGACAATTTAGCATGTAACCTGTTTTAACACTTGGCTAAAGTTTTTGAAAGAAACAATAGCAAAAAAGCGTCATATAATAGAAAACATTCGCACCATGTAAAATTGTTACATTTGATTTTAAATTGGCTACTTTTATGGGTTACATGTGGTGTAATGATGAAGTAGTAATTGGCTATGATTGCTTCAAGCATGAAGCTTTGGAAAATAGGCTTTTGGAATACCTGCTAAGGAATAACATTGTTTATATTAGAAAATACATTTGGTTTTGAAGGACCATAATGTGTGGAAATAATTAAATAACACTAGAGTAGGGCATTTTCCAAATAACCCTTTTAAATAAGTGTTTAAAAATTAGGAAAGATAAAACATAAACCTAAAACAATATGTTTAGATATAATAAACAGAGAAAAACACTTCAGTGGGTTTTATTGGAAATGTTACGTAATATCTTTCATGTTATATCTCTTTGTGTGTAATATTTAGGAAGCGAATTAAATATTTATGTCTTGCTTTTGTATATTTCGAGGGATTTTAACGGGAAAAGTTAAAATCTGTTTTTATCTAAATTGTGATTAAAAAATCTATGGTAAACTATTTTTACCAAAATTGTAGATAGAATCTTATTAAAAAAGGAAAAACGTTTACCCTATCTTTTACTTTAAGATACTAAACTGCAGAGAGAACTTCCCATAGTGTAATACTAAGTTATAGATGGAAACCATTAATGTTGTTATTGCAATTGCAGACTAAAGGTGAGTCAAGCAGAGGATGAGTTGGGAAAGCCCCCCCCCCCCCCAGCATCGTGCATAGCGCAAAGGTGAGCTGATGGGTTGGTCATGTTTACTGTAGTGTACAAATAGTTGGGTGTTTAGTTGTATTGTGTTCTGCTATGTAAAGGCTTTTAATGCAATAGAAGCAGTACAGATGTTGGTGAGGAAGAAAATAATAAGATGAATGAAGCAAAGGTAACGAAGACTGACTAATATGAAATCCATTTACGTCAGGTTTATGTTATTATTAAACATAAAATAATTTGGATATACACCCTGATATAATTGACTGTTTTCTAGCCAAAAATATAGATTCCAGCAAAAATGAATTTTTCCATGGAAACAATAATGTAACTTCAACGCGTGTAATATGTTTACAAGAAAATATTGTTATATTTTTACATAAATAATTTTATAGGCCTATTATTTGACGAATTTCCCGACTATATTTTTTGATAGATGTGTTTTATTAGTTTAGTTTTTTAAAATATTTCAAAACGCAAAATGCTCAAATAATTACATATAAAACTGGATAAAAGTGTTTCACTTAATGACCTATATACACAAAAATTAGTACTCGAAGAAACCTTTCAATACACCGAAGAACATACACACAGACAGACCACCAGTTTTACCCACGCACAAATAAACACCATAGACATTGAATGTAATATAAACGAATTAAGACTTAAACAAATGACCTAAATAAAGCTCTCAACCCAAATAAATAAAACTACAAACAAAAGTTTGGACACAGAATCAGCTTTACAAAGCACAGATCCATTCACCATGGATACAGTAGGCGAGGGATTGAATATAAAATGTCCATCTTAAACAGGTTGTGGTAATTGGCTATGACTGCTTTAAGCATAAAGCTTTGGCATATAGGTTCTTGGGGAAACCTGCAAAAGAATAACATTGTTTGTGTTACAAAATACATTTGGTTTTGAAGGACCATTTAGTGTGAAAAGAAGTATTTAACACCAGTGTATGACATTTCTTAAACATCCTGTTTAAAAAAGTGTATAAGAATTAGGAACAAAAAAGTCACAAACCAAAACTATGTATTTAGATGTAAAGCAGAGAAGAACACTACAGAGTGTTTTAGTGGAATTGCTTACGTTATGTGTTACAGGCTATAGTTATTAGTGTGTAAGATTTAGAAAACGAAATAAATATTAATGTCTTGCTTTTGTATAATTCAAGGCTTATTAGCGGGAAAATTTGAAATTAAAAAATCTAAAGTAAAACATTTAATACCAACATTCGATAAAATCTTATGAAATACAGAAAAACGTTTATCTTTATAAGTAACTTTATTTTAGGTACTAACCATAAAAGTAACCTTCACATAGTGTAATACTAACCTATAGATGGAAACAAATAATGTTATTGCATTTGCAGACTATTGGTGAGCAATGCAGAGGATGCCCCACACCCCAAAGCGCCCCGGAAACCCCTGGGTGATCCCCGGAGCCTCCCCGCACCGTAAACTGCAAGAAGGTGAGTTGATGTTTGCTGTAATGTATGAATAGTTGTGAGGATGAAAATAATAAGATGAAACAAGCAAAGTGAAAATACTTCAAGAAAACTTGTGTAAACTGTAGCAAAAATTAAATCCATTTACGTCAGGTTTATGCTATTATTAAACATATAACTATTTGGATATACACCCTGATCAAATTAACTTTTTCCTTTAGATTCCAGGAACAATGAACCTTCCCATGAAAACAATAATGTAACCTTAACGCGTGATACCAGGCAACCACACTTCAGTCATAAGTAATATCTTTACACGAAAATATTGTTATATTTTTACAATAAATAATTGTATATTATTTTCCCATTTCCCGACTATATTTTTTGATTGATTATATACATGTGTTTTATTTGTTTAGTTTTTAAAATATTTGATATCCTAAACTGCTCAAATATTAAAAGTAAAGTTTGTTGTATGGGTTTTATTTAATGACCTATATAAACAATAATTAAACATAATCGTTGATACTTTGCATTTAGTACTCGGAGAAACCGTCCAATACACCAAAGCACATACTCACAGCCAGCAACAGAGCATCGGACACAAACAAAACTCTGACGCAAAACAACACTTTTACACCCACCACCGGTTTTACCTACGCACAATAAATACAATAAACATCGAATTTAATATAAACGAGATAGGACTTAAACAAATGACTTGAACAAGTCTCTCACCCCAAAAATACAATTACAAACAAACATTTGGACACAGAATAAGCAACACAAAGCACAGATACATTCACCATGAATACATTAGATAAGGCATTGAATATAAAATGTTCGTCATACAAACATTAAACACTAAACAAAGCACATCTAATACACACACAACCCTTACATCCATCATACAAACTAACCTCAATATTTTAAAAGGTAAAGGCTCTTCTATAGTAATAATGCGCCACCAACAAGACGTTGACAATAAAGTAAATAAATACATGACAAAAAACAAAATAACCGAACTCCATTTAAACCCTATAAAAAATACCAAACACAAATTAAAAATCACTTAAGCAAATTCACCGAAATCATGAAACCAGAACAAGAGATACACTAAAACAAAACACATATTCTGCAATAATAAACCACATCCAGACACCTTCACGTAATCTAGCCAAATACACACACAAACTTTAACAACTACACATCCATACACAATGACATTGACCTCATCAACAAAATTTAACCCATCTATATCCCACACAACTACAGTACCATTCGACATAAAAACCCTCATACAAACAATCACTTCATAGACTAGAAAACATGCTTACAACAAATAAAACTCCTCAAAAACTCACCCAAGAAATCACCACACTCCCTAAACTCATAACACAAATTCTACACCCAAACACTGATATCGTCGTCGAAACTATCCTGTTTGTGTTAATAAAGTAATGTATAATAAGATATAGAGAAAACTGTTTAATTTTACCGTTGTGAATTCTTCTTACTAGCTAAGCGAATAATTAAATTATTACTAAACCTAACTTTTACCCTCAAATTAGAAGACAATAATAAAATAAATTATTACCTTTTTAATAAAAATAAAGTATTAAGTTCATACAAGATTGCAGATGTGCGACTCCAATTTGACTGTGATTGGCTGTAAAATAATCCAAATTTGTTATTTATTTTTCCCATAACTTATCAATAACGACAATTATTATAATAAGCAGAAATTATTTAATTCGTAGAATAACCAATTCCCTACCTCCACGGCTAGATCAATATCTTTCTGTTGTCACCTAAGTCGTCCGATATATTTCGCAAGAATAATGCGAGTAAATGGTATTGCGGTTAAATGATTATTATAGGACAAATTTCCGTTCGATTAGGTATTCCGCTCTCCAAAAACATTATTTCAAGGTCACTCTAACCTAAGTAGCAGAGTCAGTTTATTCATGTAAAATGTTTGTGGAGTTGTGTACTAACCATTCTACAAATAGATTTGTGGAATTGAAAACTGCTGGAGTTGAATCTGGTTTTCTTTGATTATTCTACTCCTCGCGTTTAAACAAACTGTTTAGTTAAAGATATGGATGTATTTGTACGCTTTTATATCTTATATTACTCCTAATAATTGTTGATAATCCACATTGAATCGCGAGTAATAATATATTAACTATCGTTTGTAATGGCCCCATCATCATTGAGTTATAACTACTGCAAACTGATGCCATCGAAGGGATGATAACGTCATTGGCTTCGAAACGAGCTTCAGTCATTATACTTTATATATGAGCGAGTAAGGGAGCATTATTAATGAGTTATTACTATCACTTCATGAGATCAGCTTAAATATGCTAAAATGCACTAAAACAATGTAAATACATTGGCAAATGTGGGAGAAGGGGATTCACGTCTGTATCAGGTTTGTAACATTATCCTTCTTGGGGTCCTGGATAAGGTTTCAAATTAGTGTAATTACTGACCTTTTTGCTGGTGACGAGCAGCCATTGTTATTAGTTGGAAATTTTAAGAAATTACTTGAAATAAATCAATTTTTGTCTGTTGAAAACTGTAGTGCCTATGTTTAAAAAAAAATCAAAATTTCGTAAAATAGGGTTTCGCAGTGTATAATACTACTATAATACAGTTAATGATATAGTTAATATCGAAAAATGTAAGAATAAATGGTTATAAGAGAAGCAAAGATAATGGCCAATTGTTTAATTTCAGAACAAAAAAAAAGTTTCGGTATAAATACAAATTCTAAATCCATGTGCTGTATTGTGGAACACTAACTAAGGTTTAGTTCTAAAGTCAAAAAAGTATAACATTATTTTGCGTTTAAAAAAAATTATTTATACGTGTCTGAAATAGAAACAGGAGTGCTTTTTTTATTGGATAATTGTGGCAATAATTACAAAAAGTACGGTTTTTGTTATAAATAAAACACAATAAGCTTACACAAAGACTGAGCTTTGTAGTGCGGGAAAATGTGGAATTTTTTTTAACCTAACGGAATCATCCTTATACAGGCGCCATGCTTAGGAACAGATGTATCGCACAGATGTATCGCACTTCTTACGTACATGTCCGCCAATTACAGGAAGACAATGAGTGTTAACAAAAACCTAATAATAAGTTCTTCAAAAAGTCCGTTTCTAAAAACCAATTCTAAATTTAAGTTTTGTTTTTAGTACTTCATTAAATCACTAACAGACTGCGTTTCCGTTAATATCGAGCGAAATTAAGTACTGGAAAACCTAATATGTAACATATCAATAGACATGAATATAGTTTACATACGTTTTACATACGTAACCAAATTTTAAAACTGAAAGTACAACATAAAATCGGATTGAAATTTATAAAAAAACACGATCAGATCCAAGACGTAAAATAAGATTTGCAATATAAGATAGTTGCAATGCAAATAGTAAGGAGTTAATACTTTTACAAAGCGAAGAATGTAAAACAGTTACAGAGATACTGACGCACACAGGAGTAAGATGGGTAGATGAATACTCCTAAATGATATGTCCTCCATTCCCATACACCAGTATATTCCTTTGTTTATTATTAAATGTATAGTTTTATTATAACACATTTGCTATAACGGATTTCCAGTTACACCCAACCAAACCTGTACCATGACGTTATTACAGATACGCCTATCCCTAGGGCTCGTATAGCCCGATGTTGCATCCGTTTATCCCTGCTCTTGTCCCCCCCTCCAGCTAGCCTTTACGTCAAGGTCGGTTGTATCAGGTTAATGTAAATATTTGGAAAAGTATTTTACGTTTGTATGTTCAATGTCACCAATTAAACTCTTTTTTCAAACGTAGGGAAGGTAAATGTGTAAACGCACAAGTAAACTAACCTAACGGACATAAAAACACACACAAATAAACCATGTTCAAGCAACGTTGTTTTATAAATTAATAAAAGGACTCGTTTCAAGCGTAGGCAGTTGGTAATCATAAGTAAACCATGGGCTATAAACATACCTGCAACTGAATTGCATATTTAACGCCGTCTAATCTTATAACATATAAAATTTATTTGGACCACTTTAAATTTATCATACTTCACCACTTCACCTTTCATCTACCATTGCATTGCTATCTCGTGAAATTAATCTCTTAAACGCACATGAAAAGTAAACAAACGTTTGTGTGTGTGTGTGTGTGTGTGTTTGTGTGTGTGTGTGTGTGTGTGCGTGTCTGTGCGCGCGCCCGTGAGTGTGTGGGGGAGGGTGTGTTTGTGTTTGTTCAAATGGGCAAACATGATGTTTGAAGGCTTAAAAGCCAAAATTTATTAATTAAATAAAAAAAAAAATTAATTAAAAAAATATTCAAATAAAATGTAACAATACTAAAGGAATAATATTTATAAAAGAAATAGTTACGGTAAAGCCAAATCATTTTAAAAGATTTTACAAACTAATCGCAAAGATCAAAGTCAAAGAAGATAAAGGTAGGAGTGGGAAAGAACGTTCTGGATGCCAAATGCTGGTTAGTTGGATTGCGAGAGTTGAATGGGAAGAATTGGATTCGAGACACCAGGCAGAGAAGATATAGGAGCAGGTGTGGTTTTTAAGTTTTCTTTGACATCATCCTGACGGGCTAAGGCGTTAATCCTTAGCTTTGCAATGAACAAAAACTGTTAGCACAAATGTCTCAATGTAAAATTACCGCAGTAGAGTCATTACGAACGGAACGATAAAGTTTTAAAAATTAACAGATAACCGGTAATTTATAATATGTATTTCACTTGTAATTATTAAATTCGGAAAGAAGAAGAGATTGGAGTATGCAGCCAACTCACTGGATAAGAGGGACTCATCGCAAGAAAACAGGAGAGGACATGGAACATTCCTAAACCATTCCGAGCGGGATCAGCATCCAATTGCTGGCAAAAACATGCGACTGAAGATGACGTTTTCCTTCAAAGGCAAGTCCAATCCATTCATGCCTAACTTTGCTTCTTAAAGAATAATTTCGAGTAAATTTGTTAAATTAAAAAAAAAAAAAAAACAATTTCAAGAACAGATTTGGCTCTACTTAAATTCATTTAAAATTGTTCAAATATATAATTATAAAAATTTATTATATTTTAAATTATTAAAGTTATACATATAAAAAGATATATAAAGAAATAATATGTCCCGAAAATACTTATAAATTTATGGTATAAAATAATCTATTATATTTTCATTTAAAAAAATGATAAATTTTTAGCAAATATATACATAGGGGAATAGAATTATTTAATATAATAAAATATTATAAATTCCAAAATAATATGCTATGATTGATGAGTAAGTAAGCTTTTATTGGGATTGAGTAAGGAGTGAAGAATTAAATATTTAATAAGGGGGGTTTAATATAAATTAAACGCTAAAATAAATATAAAATAATTTCAAGTTTATTATCATATTATATAAAATTCACTGGGAAAAATTTAAGCAAAAGCAGGAAGAATGTTACTTTCATTTGTTTTATAAAGAGAATCAAGCCAAGGCGTGGCAGGGAGTTATTTAAATTTTCCTGCAAATATTAAATTCTTTAGTGAATAGTGTTAATTTTATAAATAATTAAAAAACTTAAGTTATCTAACAAAATAAACATCAAAAAGACTTTAATTGATATGAATTTACTACAGATATTCAAGTTAAATATAATAATTTTATGATGTTGTGTTAGGGGTAAAGGTGCTACATTAAATAAATAATTAATTCCTGTAAATGTGTGCATACTTTACCACCTAATAAATTTTAAAAAAATTGGTTTTCCAATTAGCTGTCATTAGTGATGATTTAGCTAAATGACACGTAAATTCAAAGTTTCTTACTAAAAGGTTTCCAAGTACCAAACGCCTCAAATAGCATACAACCCACCCCGAGTATTATGCTAGTAAAGGGAAATACTCCGCCAATTTGTTTTTCATACGAAATGTAGGAATTCATTCCTAGGAGATCTAGGCAGGGATGTTACAGGCTTCGGTTGACTGACCGAAATTCCTCCTAGGTCATTCTACCATTGCAGGGTAACTGGAAAGTATTAGGAAGACATAGGAGAACGGACAGCATCAAATAGGTATTAGGAAAGGTAGGTCCTAATACTTACCAGGTAAGGAAGAGTTTCGGAGGATAATATATAAACAAATATGAATGACGTAGGTTGAAGAATAATAGGGGAAATAGAAAAAGGGAGTGATTGAATTATTGAAGGAAATAAATTAGTTGTAGGTAAGGGGTAAATAAATAAAAGAAGTAAAAATAAGAATAGTTGAGTATAGATAGTAAGTAAAAAGGCCCGTTGCAGTGTGCGTGTGTGTGTGTGTGTGTGTGTGTGTGTGTGTGTGTGTGTGTGTGTGTGTGTGTGTGTGTGTGTGATTGTGTGTGTGTGTGTGTGTGTGTGTTTGCGTGCGTGTGTGTTTATATTTCATAAGAATTAGGACAAAATGCAGTTATAAAATGCCATTGTAACTTTACGAAAAGAAACTATCTAACTTCATGTGGTCTCACCGTAGAAGAACACGGCTAGAGACAGATGACTAGCTATAGATCTAAAAAGAAACGAAGAGATCTAGAGGAGAGTTGCAAACTGTGAAGTAAGATCATCTTAATACAAAAATGTTATTTTCAATGAAGTGAATGCAAAATATAACACGTTGAGACTGCTGACGCGTTTCGAAACGTCACTCCATTGATGCCTGCTTCTGGCGGTTTTCCCTTGAGGTCATGTATGTAATTTAGGTTAGGTTAAGTTAGTTTCAACAGTAAAGTAACATTCAAAGCAAGGGGGTATTGTTTCATCTAGGTTAGGTTGAGTGACGTTTTGTTGAGTTAGGCTATTATTAAAGTAGTTTTTACCAATCCATTACTATTCTACCAATGTTTGGTGAGGTTAGTTCATGTAAAGGTTAGTGTTAACAATCTAAAGGAATCGTGTTTCCGTTTCCTCTGGTTGTTTTATTACCGGTTTTTTACGGAAAAAATCAGATTGCAAAAAATTTCCAAGATTAAAATAATAAAGAAATATTGTGTTGATTTTTAGTATTTAATAGTTTTAAAGAGTTATATTTTATTTTCATTAATACTGAGAATCGAGCAATGGAGTGTTTACTTTGTAACTTATAACTAGTAAAAGGAATTTACCATGTTTCACCTCGCTAGTGTATGTATGAGAGCCGAATGGTAAAATAAAATTTCTAAAATCTGTTCGTAACGGCTAATTAGAGATGTAACCAAGAGAGGTAAATAACAGACTCCATGTTACTGAACACATAGGGGAAAGTAGGGTTCGAAGATAGTTGCTTACCTGATCAAATAGGAATCCCACATTCAGCGTGTATGAGAGAATGTGGCTAAACGTAGAAATAATTCATGAAGTATGTTATTCAACTTAACTTGGACCTAAGAATTCCATCAGTTACAAATATATTTACCCAGATACCAAAGGTACTAATGCAAAACCTTTACTAGTTCTAGTTGTACGTAAATTTAGCAATAATGTAAAACGTTTACTTCTGTAAGCGCGACATTTCCCAGATGTTTGTAGTTACTTTACTGATCGCTCTTGCATTTCTTTGCATTCCTAACAGCCTGACAAATTACGTCCCGAATATAAAATTAGAAAATTTGCATCTCTGGATTAGAATATCGGAACGCGAATAAAATCAACACATTTTTCCAAATAAATTATAAGAATAATAATATTTCAGCGTCGCGTAAGCGATGTTAAAGAATATTTATTCTTTCGTATATTACCATTTACAGTTGCGAAATTTGATGAAAAATACATTTCTCTAAAGCATAGGGGAACAATTAAATTGAAAAATTGTTTTTTTTTAAGTGAAATAATATAAAACTCTATATAAATAGAGTTTGCATAGAGTAAATATCGATTGACACTACTTATTTAAATTACTATTAGCGTGCATTTTAAATTGTACGAAGCAGTTGGAAACACTCAACAGATATTTACATAACAATGCACAAAATAAGCTGGAAAATTGGTTCAGGTTCTATAAAATGGCGATTCAATATATTTAAGAAGAAGTCAGTTCAAGTCTATTGTAAATATATATATATATATATATATATATATATATATATTATAACGTACCATAGCCATCCACGTTGGGCGACAATTTTATATAACGGACCACAGCCATCCACGTTGGGCGCAAATTTTTATATAACGGCCCATATCCATCCACGTTGGGCGACAATTTTATATAACGTAGATTAACTTTTTTATGATTCTCTACAAGATATTTTGACTCTTAGGAAATTAAGTTAATAACCCGGCTACTTGCTCTTATAATAACAGATTTTTTTATCCTGAGATCAATATTGCATTTACAGGTAGTTCATATAATTCGTTTTACTAACTCTAATATTTGCCGATAGGCTTCAAGACTGTTATTTGACTATTGATTTTTTTACAATTCTAAATTTACTTTCTTTTAGCTATCTAAGGGCGTGTATAAAGTACTGCACTTGGTTTGATAAATTTTATATTTCAATTAACTATGACTATTTTTAGGAATTTCTAAAATTTAAAAGATTCTTAATGTTTGTTGCTTTACAGAGTTGGCTTTAAGTTAAAATAAATGTATTGCTTATTACTTGCGTGGTTCCTTGTTTCACTTCACTTGATACAAATTCACTTAATAATATTTTCCTATCAATTTCTTTTTTATTAATTTCTCGAAATGCTCCTATTCCGTAACTGACTTTATTGATCACTCCCTTATTTTAACCTCACTTGTTACCCTTTAATCTCCCTCTTTATACTTCACTTTCTATTTAATAATCTCCCTTACTTTAAATTGCCACGTTACTTTGTTTGAATTTGATATTTCTTACTAAAACTGAACATTACTTCTCCCTCGAATCCTACAACTTGACCCTTTCGAGTACTGAAAATTGACTGTTTTCCCTGAGCATCCTCTTGGATCGTATCCGTCTTGGTTTCGTCCCCTCTTCAAATTTGATTGGCTCCCTTATGGCACTCAAATTGTGGCTTGCCTATGAAATTTTGAAACTTCCCTCACTTTCGTTTTTGGCTTCGTGGGAAATTGTTGAACTTTCCCACAGGCGCATGTGATTTTCTTTATTCTCAGGGATTCTTAGTCATAAATCTCCCTGGTCCGTGGATGTCTAGGTAAAGTTTCTCTCCCATGAACGAGGCACGTCCTGGTTTACTTACAATGAACCCCTTTCGAATTATTTTTATTTATAACTTGCAGGTGTGTGTGTGTGTGCAGTAACTTATTTCTGCCGATAGATCTGACAATAGACTAGCGCTAGCTAGGTATATCACACAAGTTCAAATATTTTTTAACAGTTTTCTTAACCTATTGAATTTCGTTATAATATATATATATATTTTTTACTATACAAAGAAAAATGTATATATATATATATATTTATATAATACATTTATATATAAAACTATAATTTTTCTTTGTATAGTAAACAAAAACCACTGAGGCTATTCAAATTCAAGAAATATTTATTAATTATTATTCAAAGCTATACGTTGGTAAGCAGTACCAACATCATCAAAATGAATAATAAAATAATCTATATAAAATATTTGTTGTGTCACGTTTAGAGTAAGTTTTTATAAAACCACAATTTGATATGGTAGGCCTAAGCAATGTTACTAATTT
Organism: Prosapia bicincta; assembly: GCA_036971475.1. Taxonomy (NCBI): domain Eukaryota; kingdom Metazoa; phylum Arthropoda; class Insecta; order Hemiptera; family Cercopidae; genus Prosapia; species Prosapia bicincta. The sequence goes on along the minus strand of JBAIZL010000002.1, from coordinate 280,553,901 downwards.
TTTAACAAAATGTTTTAAATATATTAAAAATAAAGTTTAGGTTATAAAGAAGAACTGTATTTGAAGTAAAAGTATAATTAATAATACAAATAGATAAAGTACAACAAATTTGAAATGTTTGCTAAACTAAAATTATTTGTGTTTCATTATGGGCATTTCGTATTTTCTCAATAAATGAAAATTTGATACTAAGACAGGTCTTATCAAGTAATTACCAGTTTAAAAATATTAGAAATGCATGTTATAACTACATTCGGACGTTATAAAAAGATAGATGCTAGGGGAAATTGAATTTAAATGATTGTTGTAAATAGTAAATCTTTTTTATCGAATACTGGAACAATTAGATTTTATTCATTAAACTTTGGAATAAAGTTTACAGTGCCTTAATAAGGACAGTCGCTCTTATTGGAACACTCACATCCACGAGGAGAATAATTTGAAAGCGACTTGAGATTTTAAAAGGCTTTAGAAGTGGCAGAAATAATACTATTGTGATAAAAAGTGAATAAAATTATTTCATTTGATTCTCAATGTAGTTAATTAAGAAATGAGATGTATAAAACATATGCTATATAATTGTTAGTTAGGCTATATGTACAGACCGCGTTATATTAAAATGCTTACACTAGAAATAATAGGGTAAAATAAAGGATTAATATGGGTAAAATATACTTAAAAAGGAATACGTAAATTATATAAATAACAAAGGAATTAAAATTTAGTAAAATTATAAAGGTAAATTTTTAAGCTGCTCAATTTACTTTACAAAATCAGGTGCCCCTAGCAGTGAGTGTGTGTGTGTGTGTGTGTATGTGTAATATTTATCTTTACCATATTTTTAACTTTATAATATTTTTTTTAAATATAATAAATATAAATGATTTCAATTAAAAAACTGTTATTCCAATAACTATTTTTATTTAAAACTTTAAATTATTCTATTTCTTTTTATTAAATTTAAATTATGAACTGCTGTTAATCTAATCCAGAATACAAATAGTACTTACAGCCACACTCCCAACAAACACGGCAAGTAAGACGAACGACAAGTTACTCATGATGTCTAGAAGATCAATGGTGCCTTCTCCTGCCGCTGCACGTGCTATATATAGCTCTAGTCCTTCGCGTCGGGATAGACCGTCGGGCCTAACGAGCTTATCATTAGCCACGCCCTAATAAAATATAACCATTAAATTAGGAATTCTAATAAATAGAACAATAGCAATTATTGAATTCTGATATAATGCCATCAATTAAAATTATTCACACTGCGAAAGTTTTTCTGCTTTTACAAATCTTAACACGAAATCGATATTTCAATTGAACGGTCTTTTCTAATTTATCAAGATACATTTATATATTATTAATAAATTTAAAATATTTCAAAAACAATAATAGTTTTATTATATACTCTTGCTTTTGAAATATTTTAAATTTATTATTGTATTATATAGTTTGATTTTTCGCCAGGTTAAAAAAACATCTTAGTAAGAGAAAAACTTTAAAGGATCTATTAAGTAGCGTGTAAGAAAATATTTAGGGTTGTATGCATTTAAACAAGAAAATATAGGTTTTGTCCCTTTGCTTAGTAGGTATTGACACCTGAATTATCAACGCCAAAAAGTTAAAGATAAATTTTACCTCTTCCTAATTACGAAAACCGGTTTGGTGTTCTTATGAAATGAAATAATTGAACGTATGGACACAAAATGATTTCATTACTCTTGTGTATGGGTGTTAAATGAAAGGCTTATATAAAAATTCTTTAAAAGACTCAGAAACTATATGTGTTTGTATCTTACAGTAATATCACATTCAATATTTCCCAATATAATAAATGCTTAGTGAGGAAATTGTATGTGAAGAATATTTATACCTATTTGATGACAGTTATACCTAAAAATGCGCACGAAAGCTTTATTATTGGCTCGTTATTAAGTGTAAACTTATGCAAACAGAAAATTTAATCAGTAAAGTTGGCTATGTTTCATGATTGTCAATATATATTGGTTTATTATTTTACTTGCCTCTTTAAAACCTATTTAAGAATTTTTCAAGTTTTGACTCAAATAATAAATGTCATTTATCAATTATACCATTCAATTAGTTTGTAGTAATATTTCTAAAGTAATTTTTTCATGTTAACTCTCATCAGTCATATTGTAGGTAGACACAATATTAAATAAATAAGTATTCCTTTAATTTATAAACAATTTAATGTATTTTACTCATTTGGAAATTTATTTTCAATAAATGGAAATTAAAAAGACAAATCGGTTTCCAATTGCTCAATAATTTCATTTTGTAGCCAGTAAAATTACTTGTAGTAAAAATGCATATGTAAGTTGGGTTTCTGTATTTAACAAAACACACAAAATTAATATCTGCGAAAATCAATTCGAAATATGCTACTTATTTTATTGAAACCTCAACGAAAACACATTTCGGAATCAAATAATCGCAAATAGATACAAACCGAAAACCTAATATTTTGAACATATTCCATGTTCAACTACAATAACTAGTACTTTAGCGACGGTAAATTTGTTTATATTTATATTTAACACTACACATTTACTGAGGGGCAATAGAGATTAGAATGGGAGTAAATCAGGTGCAATACACTCTTATATATATATATATATATATATATATATATATATATATATATATATATATATATATATATATATATAGGCAAAGAAATGTAATCGAATATTGTAATAATTGGAAATGCAGAAATATGTACTCGAATACATTTCATTTGCAGTTTTTGGATGACCTGAAAAGCAATTCCTCTGTGCCAAAAGACTGCCTGATCTTCGAAATATATCAGCAATATCAGCAATAATAGTTACAGCGTCACTAGGTAGGGTCTTGTGAAATTGGTCCTGGAAGCGTAGTACAGTGTGTGACAAACTCGGCCCAACCGCACAACCAGTTCCATATGAGCGATAATAATGATCTACGATAAATGCTTTGTTTACAATAGTTGGTACCATGTAAGAGAAAACTAACCTCAAAATAATACGTCAACACGGAAACTCGGCAACAATCAAATATACGTACAGCTAATCGAAAAGGCAACTAGAACTGATTCAGATGCAGTACTGCTAATTTTGTCACTTACAGTATATATGGAATCGTACATTATAACAAACCCTGAACAGCCCTTAAATAGTAAAATAGATTCGTTATTCCCCTTTCAATGGAGCTAGAGTCTTATTGATATTTATTTGAATAAATCAAATAAGTTTTCATTTTGAAGTATACAAGAGACACGAGAATACAAGGACGGCCGCTAAGAGGGAGCAACTTTTAGCAAAGTTTACACTGTACTCTAGACTGAAAATGGCATAATGTATTCTCTTTCGCTATATTTATAGTGCTACAGCTGAAAACTATTAGAATCTTCCAACTGTTGTAGTGAGAAACTCTTGAAAAGGCATATATTGATGAATCTGAAGAAGGGTTGAACGGAAGAACGTGCCAATCTTGCTATGAATCGTATATAACATATAGCATAATAGTTTGCTATATATGACGTATTGCATGTACGTCTACGTGATGCTTATTAATAAATTGCTTGAAAAAATTATTGTTGCAAAGAGTAATAGCTACAGAAGCTTTCAGAACTTAAAATTACATCTCCTCTCAAAACAAAAAGATGTACTGTAATAAGAAAGTTCGGTTTATTGAAGGACATATATGTGATCAATAGTTATAATTGTTTAAAAACGGGGTTCTCTACATTCCAGGTTTTGCGTCCCTCTTTATAACACTAACATGAGGTCGCCCCTCCCGTTTATATTTGGTCAAGAATTACAATCTGAGTATGAAACTGAAGCTAATTAGGACAATAAAAACCTCAGATATTTTTTTAACTTAAATATAAATATATTAGTTACATAAATATATTTCACCCTGCAACTGATGAAGCTGCTATCATAGGCTTTCATATTAAACGTTATTTTCTGTGAAGGCATTGCTAACTGAAAAAGTCAAGTTTTACCTTGTTTAACCTATCACTATAAAGTGCTGGGCCAAGGTACTTAATATATAAAGAAAATAAACACATTAACCAAAATACTCGATTTTTTACTACTGTAATATAACCCGTAAATATTCAAGGAAAACATACATTTTTCTCTATATAAATGTTTCAGTCCTAAGTCATGTCTCTTAATGCACAAACTTTTAAAATAACATTCTCGAAAACGTCCACTGGTCTACATATAACCCTTGGTATTCATTATGTTTTTTTTAATTCTAGGGGGCCTCCGATCCCCCATCTCCCCAGGGTATGGACTTCCATGACTGCAATCCTGCAATTATATACTTGATTCAAGCCTTGTGAAATGTAGGTTATTAATTTAAAAAATGTTAAAAGTTCATAACTGATGTAAACCTAATACACACACACACAAACACGCGCTAGCGCGGGCGCACAATCATAAGTTCACACACATACATATACATATATAGTTTTCACTATCAAATAGAGATAAAGACTATATAATAAATCAAGACTCCTGCTTATGCTCCAGAGAGTGGTTATCCTTGAGACCCTAACTACAGTAACAAGAGTCTAGCAAGACTAAATAAACATTCGTCAGAGAAGAACGACGTACTTCAGTACGCACATGTCACGTCAGTATACTCGCTGGTACACCTAATTGTAGTCACACTCCTATCTCTGTAGGCAGTTTCAGTACACTTATAAAATCCTCTCCTTAAAACCCTCTACGCCACCTAGTTTGAGAACCCCTGACTTGGGGTATATTTTAAAATAGAATTGGTGGGACGCTTTTGTATTTCTAGACAAGCCCCAACAGAGAAATTTTGGGCCCAGGGGCATACATGAGTACCATTACTTCCAACATACATCAATTTAACCTTGTGTTTTGTTTGACATTGTAAATCCATTATTGTTACCGCAATGAAAACAAACAGGCCTACTGAATCTAATCTTTATATGATTGGATTTGTTTAGTTAAACTGCCATTCCTTTACAGCAATTACGATATTAATTTTTTTGTGAATAGAACATTAAAAGCTTGCATAATTGCACGTTGTACTTTTTATACTTTATTCACTTATTGTTTTAAATTTTTTTATGGATCTTTATATGGATCTTCTCTTATATTGCATTTACAGGTAGTTCATATAATTCGTTTTACTAACTCTAATATTTGCCGATAGGCTTCAAGACTGTTATTTGACTATTGATTTTTTTACAATTCTAAATTTACTTTCTTTTAGCTATCTAAGGGCGTGTATAAAGTACTGCACTTGGTTTGATAAATTTTATATTTCAATTAACTATGACTATTTTTAGGAATTTCTAAAATTTAAAAGATTCTTAATGTTTGTTGCTTTACAGAGTTGGCTTTAAGTTAAAATAAATGTATTGCTTATTACTTGCGTGGTTCCTTGTTTCACTTCACTTGATACAAATTCACTTAATAATATTTTCCTATCAATTTCTTTTTTATTAATTTCTCGAAATGCTCCTATTCCGTAACTGACTTTATTGATCACTCCCTTATTTTAACCTCACTTGTTACCCTTTAATCTCCCTCTTTATACTTCACTTTCTATTTAATAATCTCCCTTACTTTAAATTGCCACGTTACTTTGTTTGAATTTGATATTTCTTACTAAAACTGAACTTTACTTCTCCCTCGAATCCTACAACTTGACCCTTTCGAGTACTGAAAATTGACTGTTTTCCCTGAGCATCCTCTTGGATCGTATCCGTCTTGGTTTCGTCCCCTCTTCAAATTTGATTGGCTCCCTTATGGCACTCAAATTGTGGCTTGCCTATGAAATTTTGAAACTTCCCTCACTTTCGTTTTTGGCTTCGTGGGAAATTGTTGAACTTTCCCACAGGCGCATGTGATTTTCTTTATTCTCAGGGATTCTTAGTCATAAATCTCCCTGGTCCGTGGATGTCTAGGTAAAGTTTCTCTCCCATGAACGAGGCACGTCCTGGTTTACTTACAATGAACCCCTTTCGAATTATTTTTATTTATAACTTGCAGGTGTGTGTGTGTGTGCAGTAACTTATTTCTGCCGATAGATCTGACAATAGACTAGCGCTAGCTAGGTATATCACACAAGTTCAAATATTTTTTAACAGTTTTCTTAACCTATTGAATTTCGTTATAATATATATATATATTTTTTACTATACAAAGAAAAATGTATATATATATATATATATTTATATAATACATTTATATATAAAACTATAATTTTTCTTTGTATAGTAAACAAAAACCACTGAGGCTATTCAAATTCAAGAAATATTTATTAATTATTATTCAAAGCTATACGTTGGTAAGCAGTACCAACATCATCAAAATGAATAATAAAATAATCTATATAAAATATTTGTTGTGTCACGTTTAGAGTAAGTTTTTATAAAACCACAATTTGATATGGTAGGCCTAAGCAATGTTACTAATTTTTTAACAAAATGTTTTAAATATATTAAAAATAAAGTTTAGGTTATAAAGAAGAACTGTATTTGAAGTAAAAGTATAATTAATAATACAAATAGATAAAGTACAACAAATTTGAAATGTTTGCTAAACTAAAATTATTTGTGTTTCATTATGGGCATTTCGTATTTTCTCAATAAATGAAAATTTGATACTAAGACAGGTCTTATCAAGTAATTACCAGTTTAAAAATATTAGAAATGCATGTTATAACTACATTCGGACGTTATAAAAAGATAGATGCTAGGGGAAATTGAATTTAAATGATTGTTGTAAATAGTAAATCTTTTTTATCGAATACTGGAACAATTAGATTTTATTCATTAAACTTTGGAATAAAGTTTACAGTGCCTTAATAAGGACAGTCGCTCTTATTGGAACACTCACATCCACGAGGAGAATAATTTGAAAGCGACTTGAGATTTTAAAAGGCTTTAGAAGTGGCAGAAATAATACTATTGTGATAAAAAGTGAATAAAATTATTTCATTTGATTCTCAATGTAGTTAATTAAGAAATGAGATGTATAAAACATATGCTATATAATTGTTAGTTAGGCTATATGTACAGACCGCGTTATATTAAAATGCTTACACTAGAAATAATAGGGTAAAATAAAGGATTAATATGGGTAAAATATACTTAAAAAGGAATACGTAAATTATATAAATAACAAAGGAATTAAAATTTAGTAAAATTATAAAGGTAAATTTTTAAGCTGCTCAATTTACTTTACAAAATCAGGTGCCCCTAGCAGTGAGTGTGTGTGTGTGTGTGTGTATGTGTAATATTTATCTTTACCATATTTTTAACTTTATAATATTTTTTTTAAATATAATAAATATAAATGATTTCAATTAAAAAACTGTTATTCCAATAACTATTTTTATTTAAAACTTTAAATTATTCTATTTCTTTTTATTAAATTTAAATTATGAACTGCTGTTAATCTAAACCAGAATACAAATAGTACTTACAGCCACACTCCCAACAAACACGGCAAGTAAGACGAACGACAAGTTACTCATGATGTCTAGAAGATCAATGGTGCCTTCTCCTGCCGCTGCACGTGCTATAAATAGCTCTAGTTCTTCGCGTCGGGATAGACCGTCGGGCCTAACGAGCTTATCATTAGCCACGCCCTAATAAAATATAACCATTAAATTAGGAATTCTAATAAATAGAACAATAGCAATTATTGAATTCTGATATAATGCCATCAATTAAAATTATTCACACTGCGAAAGTTTTTCTGCTTTTACAAATCTTAACACGAAACCGATATTTCAATTGAACGGTCTTTTCTAATTTATCAAGATACATTTATATATTATTAATAAATTTAAAATATTTCAAAAACAATAATAGTTTTATTATATACTCTTGCTTTTGAAATATTTTAAATTTATTATTGTATTATATAGTTTGATTTTTCGCCAGGTTAAAAAAACATCTTAGTAAGAGAAAAACTTTAAAGGATCTATTAAGTAGCGTGTAAGAAAATATTTAGGGTTGTATGCATTTAAACAAGAAAATATAGGTTTTGTCCCTTTGCTTAGTAGGTATTGACACCTGAATTATCAACGCCAAAAAGTTAAAGATAAATTTTACCTCTTCCTAATTACGAAAACCGGTTTGGTGTTCTTATGAAATGAAATAATTGAACGTATGGACACAAAATGATTTCATTACTCTTGTGTATGGGTGTTAAATGAAAGGCTTATATAAAAATTCTTTAAAAGACTCAGAAACTATATGTGTTTGTATCTTACAGTAATATCACATTCAATATTTCCCAATATAATAAATGCTTAGTGAGGAAATTGTATGTGAAGAATATTTATACCTATTTGATGACAGTTATACCTAAAAATGCGCACGAAAGCTTTATTATTGGCTCGTTATTAAGTGTAAACTTATGCAAACAGAAAATTTAATCAGTAAAGTTGGCTATGTTTCATGATTGTCAATATATATTGGTTTATTATTTTACTTGCCTCTTTAAAACCTATTTAAGAATTTTTCAAGTTTTGACTCAAATAATAAATGTCATTTATCAATTATACCATTCAATTAGTTTGTAGTAATATTTCTAAAGTAATTTTTTCATGTTAACTCTCATCAGTCATATTGTAGGTAGACACAATATTAAATAAATAAGTATTCCTTTAATTTATAAACAATTTAATGTATTTTACTCATTTGGAAATTTATTTTCAATAAATGGAAATTAAAAAGACAAATCGGTTTCCAATTGCTCAATAATTTCATTTTGTAGCCAGTAAAATTACTTGTAGTAAAAATGCATATGTAAGTTGGGTTTCTGTATTTAACAAAACACACAAAATTAATATCTGCGAAAATCAATTCGAAATATGCTACTTATTTTATTGAAACCTCAACGAAAACACATTTCGGAATCAAATAATCGCAAATAGATACAAACCGAAAACCTAATATTTTGAACATATTCCATGTTCAACTACAATAACTAGTACTTTAGCGACGGTAAATTTGTTTATATTTATATTTAACACTACACATTTACTGAGGGGCAATAGAGATTAGAATGGGAGTAAATCAGGTGCAATACACTCTTATATATATATATATATATATATATATATATATATATATATATATATATATATATATATATATATATATATATATATATATATATATATATATAGGCAAAGAAATGTAATCGAATATTGTAATAATTGGAAATGCAGAAATATGTACTCGAATACATTTCATTTGCAGTTTTTGGATGACCTGAAAAGCAATTCCTCTGTGCCAAAAGACTGCCTGATCTTCGAAATATATCAGCAATATCAGCAATAATAGTTACAGCGTCACTAGGTAGGGTCTTGTGAAATTGGTCCTGGAAGCGTAGTACAGTGTGTGACAAACTCGGCCCAACCGCACAACCAGTTCCATATGAGCGATAATAATGATCTACGATAAATGCTTTGTTTACAATAGTTGGTACCATGTAAGAGAAAACTAACCTCAAAATAATACGTCAACACGGAAACTCGGCAACAATCAAATATACGTACAGCTAATCGAAAAGGCAACTAGAACTGATTCAGATGCAGTACTGCTAATTTTGTCACTTACAGTATATATGGAATCGTACATTATAACAAACCCTGAACAGCCCTTAAATAGTAAAATAGATTCGTTATTCCCCTTTCAATGGAGCTAGAGTCTTATTGATATTTATTTGAATAAATCAAATAAGTTTTCATTTTGAAGTATACAAGAGACACGAGAATACAAGGACGGCCGCTAAGAGGGAGCAACTTTTAGCAAAGTTTACACTGTACTCTAGACTGAAAATGGCATAATGTATTCTCTTTCGCTATATTTATAGTGCTACAGCTGAAAACTATTAGAATCTTCCAACTGTTGTAGTGAGAAACTCTTGAAAAGGCATATATTGATGAATCTGAAGAAGGGTTGAACGGAAGAACGTGCCAATCTTGCTATGAATCGTATATAACATATAGCATAATAGTTTGCTATATATGACGTATTGCATGTACGTCTACGTGATGCTTATTAATAAATTGCTTGAAAAAATTATTGTTGCAAAGAGTAATAGCTACAGAAGCTTTCAGAACTTAAAATTACATCTCCTCTCAAAACAAAAAGATGTACTGTAATAAGAAAGTTCGGTTTATTGAAGGACATATATGTGATCAATAGTTATAATTGTTTAAAAACGGGGTTCTCTACATTCCAGGTTTTGCGTCCCTCTTTATAACACTAACATGAGGTCGCCCCTCCCGTTTATATTTGGTCAAGAATTACAATCTGAGTATGAAACTGAAGCTAATTAGGACAATAAAAACCTCAGATATTTTTTTAACTTAAATATAAATATATTAGTTACATAAATATATTTCACCCTGCAACTGATGAAGCTGCTATCATAGGCTTTCATATTAAACGTTATTTTCTGTGAAGGCATTGCTAACTGAAAAAGTCAAGTTTTACCTTGTTTAACCTATCACTATAAAGTGCTGGGCCAAGGTACTTAATATATAAAGAAAATAAACACATTAACCAAAATACTCGATTTTTTACTACTGTAATATAACCCGTAAATATTCAAGGAAAACATACATTTTTCTCTATATAAATGTTTCAGTCCTAAGTCATGTCTCTTAATGCACAAACTTTTAAAATAACATTCTCGAAAACGTCCACTGGTCTACATATAACCCTTGGTATTCATTATGTTTTTTTTAATTCTAGGGGGCCTCCGATCCCCCATCTCCCCAGGGTATGGACTTCCATGACTGCAATCCTGCAATTATATACTTGATTCAAGCCTTGTGAAATGTAGGTTATTAATTTAAAAAATGTTAAAAGTTCATAACTGATGTAAACCTAATACACACACACACAAACACGCGCTAGCGCGGGCGCACAATCATAAGTTCACACACATACATATACATATATAGTTTTCACTATCAAATAGAGATAAAGACTATATAATAAATCAAGACTCCTGCTTATGCTCCAGAGAGTGGTTATCCTTGAGACCCTAACTACAGTAACAAGAGTCTAGCAAGACTAAATAAACATTCGTCAGAGAAGAACGACGTACTTCAGTACGCACATGTCACGTCAGTATACTCGCTGGTACACCTAATTGTAGTCACACTCCTATCTCTGTAGGCAGTTTCAGTACACTTATAAAATCCTCTCCTTAAAACCCTCTACGCCACCTAGTTTGAGAACCCCTGACTTGGGGTATATTTTAAAATAGAATTGGTGGGACGCTTTTGTATTTCTAGACAAGCCCCAACAGAGAAATTTTGGGCCCAGGGGCATACATGAGTACCATTACTTCCAACATACATCAATTTAACCTTGTGTTTTGTTTGACATTGTAAATCCATTATTGTTACCGCAATGAAAACAAACAGGCCTACTGAATCTAATCTTTATATGATTGGATTTGTTTAGTTAAACTGCCATTCCTTTACAGCAATTACGATATTAATTTTTTTGTGAATAGAACATTAAAAGCTTGCATAATTGCACGTTGTACTTTTTATACTTTATTCACTTATTGTTTTAAATTTTTTTATGGATCTCGCCACTCATGTGATTATTTCCACAGTAACAAAACACCAACTTGGCCAGGCCTGCCAAGGCTTGCTAAAAAGCATACTAAAGTATTAAAAACTGAACGTGCTTAAGAAAAAATAATTTTTACAATATATAACTGAAGCACTATATAAGGTTTACCTTGTATAGAAGACATGTGGCCATTAAGTATTCTATACACTCTAAGAATACGAGTAGCCTATAACTTAAAATTGTCCTACCCTAAAAATATGCGGCCTTCAGAGTAGTAGAGGGGTGTACTTAGGTCATAGTCAATGCAGTTCTGTGCGGCTTAAACACAGTGAGGGGAATATTAATTGCAGTGTAAAATGAATAAATTTTAAAATAAAGTAATTTCTACCCAGGTGTCTACGTTTTCAATAATTTGATCCATATGAAATTATTCAATGAAATTTTACAAATAGTTTCTTTCACTTCTTTCAGTAAAATGTATATAAATACCTGTAAATCTATTCGATTCCATCTTTTCTTGAGCTACTATTTTTTAACTGAAAATTGAATCTCATAATTTTCTTTATGGTCATCATGACTTGGTTGAAAACTAACAGAAAACAACTGTGTTGGAAATGGGATATACATCTGTAAACACCAAAGCAATTAACAAAATGTTCTAGAAGCACGAAAACGTATTCTAAAGTGTATCAGTGTTTAATATATATATATATATATATATATATATATATATATATATATATATATATATATATATATATATATATATATATATATATATACATTATACGTATATATACGTTATACATATACCCCCTCTCATATAAAGGGAGAAAGAGAGAAAGAAAGTATGAGAAAATCATGCCAATTAATTATTAAACTATTTAAAGTTTGATAAACTTATATTAATGTAAATATAACGAGAAAGTGATATTGAGATAGATAGATAGGTAAGTAGAGAGAGAGAGAGAGAGAGAGAGAGAGAGAGAGAGAGAGAGAGGGAGAGAGAGAGAGAGAAAGAAAGAGTGAGAAAATCATGCCAATAAATTATAAAACTATTTAAAGTTTGATGAACTTATATTAATGTAAATATATCGAGAAAGTGATATTGAGATAGATAGATAGATAGAGAGAGAGATAGAGATAGATAGATAGAGAGAGAGAGAGAGAGAGAGAGAGAGAGAGAAAGAGAGAGAGAGAGAGAAAGAATGAGAAAATCATGCCAATTAATTATTAAACTATTTAAAGTTTGATAAACTTATATTAATGTAAATATAACGAGAAAGTGATATTGAGATAGATAGATAGGTAGAGAGAGATAGAGAGAGAGAGAGAGAGAGAGAGAGAGAGAGAGAGAGGGAGGGAGAGAGAGAGAGAAAGAATGAGAAAATCATGCCAATTAATTATTAAACTATTTAAAGTTTGATAAACTTATATTAATGTAAATATATCAAGAAAGTGATATTGAGATAGATAGATAGATAGAGACAGACAGAGAGAGAGAGAGAGAGATAGAGAAAGAGAGTGAGAGAGAGAGAATGAGCAATTTATGCCAAATTATTATTGCACTATTTTAAGACTCAATTCTTTACCTTCCTGGGACAAAATGTTTTTGATCGTACAAAGCTTCAAACAATGCTTCAAAGTGGCCATTATGGACACTGTCATAGATTGCCTATTTTGTTTGAAAATGTTTTGTCTTAGTAAGTTTACATAAATTTACATAAATTATAAGTTTGGTAAGTCATGGTTAGTATAATAATAAAGATTAAGTTTCTCTGATCATATGAACAATAAAATCTACTAAAGTAATTAAACATTTCCCTTTTTAAAATGTAATATAGGTTTAATTATTTATTCATGAATTAAATATCACTAATTTTAAGTAAAATACAAATTGATATCAACTCGAAGTTTTAAAAGTAAAGTTCAATATTGTTTTCTTTTTTAAAATGATCTGTTAATTCCTCTGTAATGCTCATATTTTATTTTTTAAGATATTAAAACTTGCAGTTTCCGTGTTGTACATCTTGAGGTTTTTTATTTAAAATTCTGCTTTTGACAAATCCAATACAACATACCTGAGGAACAGTCTTGTCCGTGACTAACTGTATTGAACAATGCACTGACCTAATCCGAAACGCGTCTGCTAAAGAAATATCATCAGTAAGTAGTAGATTATTTTGCCATGTGATACCAAAAGTAGTAAGTTATATAAGATATCTTTAAGTATCATCACATTTATATCAGAAAATGTAAAGTATAATATTTGAGTACAAAACTGTATTCTATAACATATATGCTGCATAACATTGAATAGTCTATGTTACATTTGGTGTATATTACCTGACAATAAAGAGTTTATATAACCTTATAAGTAAACAACCTGGATGAATAACATCGCTTGTGTAAGCAATAATAAAAGCCTGAAACAGTGACTAATTCTTAAAAATAAGTATTATTGTTAGAGTTTATGTTTATTTTAGGCTTTGTATGGTTCCAACGTGGAGTTGAAATGTATATAAGAAGTTTTTCTTACATAATAAATTTCCTTAAATAATCTCTCTCTTTAAAATAGTTTTAAAAATCAACAAAAATTACAATAATATTTATTAACACAAATACTGTTCCCATAAGATGGAATCAGTAACTTTAAAGTACTTTAACATTCTTCGGGGCATGCCATGAAAGGCAGCGAATTAAAAACAAATACGTTGGTTAGGTAGGTGATTATATACTAGCGTGATTTATTCACACTTATTTCCTTAACTAGTTGTTATATATTTCATTATACCTGAAGAAATGTACTTGCTTACAATGTTTAGAATGAAATAGGCCAATCCTTACGTGACTACAATTTAGTGACAATAGCTTTAAGGCAGAACTGCTTCCCCTACCCCATTCAAAATATACTTTTACTACTGGCATCAGAAATAGAAGGGCATGAGTATGCCCCTAAATGATAACAGCACGCTTTACATAATCCATTTTACTAATGTGATATGGCAGTTGCTCAAGGAAAAGAAGATTACACTTGTTTGCAATATCTTGGCAAAAAAAAGCAATACTTACTGATTTATTCATCAGATGCGTTCTGCGCTAGGCCAGCGCATTATTTAACGCTGAGAATTACAGATCAGTAAAAAAGTGTAATTTATACAAAAACCTCAAGATGTAAAATACTAAAACTGCAAGTTTGAAAAGAAGATGTTGACCGCATGATCAGAAAACTTATCCAAGAATATAAAACTTTTGAAAAATCATCAACATGGAGGAAAGAATATTTGTTAATTGTTTTCATCTTCACGTGAGCTACTAGCTCTTAACTAAAAAATAACCAACTATAATGCAAGACAATGATATGGAATATCAACACAATAGAACAGTATGAGATATACAAACATTTCAAACTACACCCTACATATTACATACTATACCCTATATTACATACTCAACACCCAATTACATCATATATTACATACACTTTTTGACATCATAATCGCTAATATTCACCAAAATATACCTACATCCCCACCCTAATATCCCCCCCATTCTAATACAAAACCAAGAGATAGGTGACAGTCTGAGTTGAGAATGGGGCACATCTCCTGAAACCGCACTCCTAAGCGATTATAAAAGTAAGTACTACTATAAGCAAGTTGTGTTTTTTTATATTTACTAGTGTTTTTAGTTAAAAAAATATATGTGCATAGGGAAGTAGTGTGAGAGTAGGGAATGAGAGAAACCTCTAAAAGGATCAATGCATTTGAAGATTACAAATATTTATTATTATTTACTTTTTTTTAACTTTAGCTACTAGTTAGCACAGTACTGTACTTACTTTCGTAGTATATAAGTAAGAAAGCAAAGCCCTAATACAGGCAAATGTCTCATATTAATATATGTTGAAAATTAAAGTGTATATGTAAAAACCAAAATTTAGGAACAAACATTAAAAATAATGGAAGATAGCCTGTAAAAATAACATACAGAATAAAGAAAGTGGAAATATTAATACGAGTTTAACTTTGATACTATGGTCAAAAAATATAAACAGTAATAAAAAATATCAATTGTATATCAAATTAACGAGCACTACAACCAGTAACTTCTGACAGTAAAACTGGTCTTTCGGAGAAGTTAGTAATGTATTTAAGATATCTTTAAGTATCAACACATTTATATCAGAAAATGTAAAGTATAATCTTTGAGTACAAATCTGTATTCTATAACTTGTATGCTGCATAACATTGAATAGTATATTTTACATTTGGTGTATATCCCATGACAATGAAGAGTTTATATAGCCTTCAAGACTTTAATTTCGTGAGTAATTAAAGTGGTACATGATTTGATGGATAAAATCACTTGTGTAAGCAATAATAAAAGCCTGAAACAGTGACTATTTATTAAAAATAATTATTATTGTTAGAGTTTATGTTTATTTTAGGCTTTGTATGGTTTCAACGTGGAGTTGAAATGTACATAAGAAGTTTTTCTTACATAATCAATTTCCTTAAATAATCTCTCTCTTTAAATTAGTTTTAAAAATCAAAAAAATTACAATAATATTTATTAACACAAATACTGTTCCCATAACATGGAATCAGTAA
Organism: Prosapia bicincta; assembly: GCA_036971475.1. NCBI lineage: Eukaryota > Metazoa > Arthropoda > Insecta > Hemiptera > Cercopidae > Prosapia > Prosapia bicincta. Next base: position 280,537,674 of record JBAIZL010000002.1, on the reverse strand, counting down.
CTTTGAAAGTACTATAACCTTCTTCGGGGCATGCCATGAAAGGCAGCGAAGTAAAAACAAATACGTTGGTTAGGTAGGTGATTATATATTAGCGTGATTTAATCACAATTATTTCCTTAACTGGTTGTTATATATTTCATTATACCTGAATAAATGTACTTGCTTACAATGTTTAGAATGAAATAGGCCAATCCTTACTTGACTATAATTTAGTGACAATAGCTTTAAGGCAGAACTGCTACCCCTACTCCATTCAAAATATACTTTTACTACTTACTGGCATCAGAAATAGAAGGACATGAGTTGCCCCTAAATTATAACAGCACGCTTTACATAATCCATTTTACTAATGTGATATGGTGGTTGTTCAATAAAAGATGATAGCACTTTTTTGTATTAACTTGGCTAAAAACCAGTGCTTACTGATTTATTCTTATCAGTAATTCACAGCATTGAATAATGCGCTGACCTAGCGCGAATCGCGTCTACTGAATAAATCAGTAAGTAGTGTTTTTTTTCCAAGTTAATACCAAAAAGTGTAATTCATACGAAAACCTCAAGATGTAAAATACAAAAACTGTAAGTTTGAAAAGAAGGTTACATGATCAGAAAACTTATCCAAGAATATAAAACTTATGAAAAACCATCAACATGGTGAAAAGAATATATGTTAATTGATTCCATCGTCACGTGAGCTACTAGCTTCTAACTTAAAAATAACCAGCTATAATGGAACACAACGATATGGAATATCAACACAATGGAACAGTATGAGATAAACAAACATTTCAAACTACACCCTACAAAAATACTCAACACCCAATTACATTATAATTCACATACACTTTTTAACATCATAACCCCTAATATTCACCAAAATACACCTACATCCCCACCCTAATATCCCACCCCCCATTTTAATACAAAAACCAAGAGATAAGTTACAGTCTGAGTTGAGAATGGGGCACATCTCCTGAAACAGCTTACCACAGCAATTATAAAAGTAAGTACTACTATAGGCAAGTTAACATATTTACTAGTGTTTTTAGCTAAAAAAATATATGTGCATAGGGAATTAGTGTGAGAGTAGGGAATGAGAGTAACCTCTGAAAGGATCAATGCATTTGAAGATTACAAATATTTATTATTATTTACTTAATTTTTAACTTGAGCTACTAGTTAGCACAGTACTGTACTTACTTTCGTAGTTGATAAGTAAGAAAGCCCTACTACAGGCAAGAGTTTCATATTAATATAGAAATAACAGACCGAAAAAAGGAAGTGGAAATATTAATAGGAGTTTGATACTAAGGCAAACAAAATATAAACAGGAATAAAAAAATATCAATTGTATAAGTATATACCAAATTAACGAGTACTACAACCTGTAACTTTTGACAATAAAAATGGACCTTTGGAGAAAACTAGATGAAGTT
>JBAIZL010000002.1:280468738-280531238 GCA_036971475.1 Prosapia bicincta | reverse complement strand
TTCTATTTCTTTGCATTTATTTACACCTTACTAATTCCATGCCCGCCATTTTGGTTCTATGAAATATTTCAACATAGCGCCGCATTTGCCATCATGTTATAATTTTAGAAGATAAGGAAACTCTATTCAAAATAATTTTTTTATTAAAATTTGCCAATTTACCCCAAAAATTCCATTTTAATTTGTAGTTATTTGTAAAAAAGATAAAATTGTTCTAACTCTTTGTAACTCGAGCAGATTCCCGGGTCCTTGTGATGTTGGCGACATTTGGATACAGAATTTGCCTGATTTCCTCCGATATTTTCTGTGGTTACAGGGGCGTCCTTTCCTCAACATTGGTTGAGCTGGTTATCGCCCCTCTACCTTCACTCTTGGCTTCACCTTCTTACACGTAGCCGCAAATTCAACTTTGAAATTTTATAAGTTGTTGTTTATTTCAAATTTATTATTTCTCTAAATTTCGTCCTAATAATGACTATATTATTTTCTGACTTTAGTCTTAAATTTTAGAATTTAAGCTGTGATTTCATTGAAAGTATATTTTAAAAATTTAACAAACCAGAACCAAACAAGAAAGAAATATTAAGGAAAACAATATAATTTATATGTAATGCAAATTATATTTCATTGTAAAACATTATACTAAACGTTATACAATAGATTTACAGATCGGTTCCGCAGATGTGGATTACTTAAGTAATTATCTCTTGACTGATTGAAATTAAGCTTTAATTGAGTTCCACCGCTTGACCTGGATTGAAACACCTTTTGTGCACTTCGACGGCCAAACCTTACTTTACTCACTCCGCCTTTGTATTTATTTAGCCCTTCCCTGTTCTATATTAGTGTATAAGTATGTTACTTGTTAACATTAAAATGTTTGCCCTGGATTGAATCACCTATTGTGCACTTCCACGGCCAAACCTTACTTTACTCGCTCCGCCTTTTTATTTATTTAGCCCTTCCGTGTTCTATATTAGTGTATAAGTCTGTTACTTGTTAACATTAAAGTGCTTGCCCTGGATTGAATCACCTATGGTGCACTTCCACGCCCAAACTTTATTTGGTCGTACGATGCACTGCTGAAATCCACCAGCTGAAAATACGTGTCATACATTGACTTACCTTACATCCTAAAGACGAAACAACCAGGTAGACTGGTTAAAATTATGACCCTATCTTGCATTACGTATTCCATTACAGGCGCTTGCAAACTGTCGAACAGGATCTCCTGGAGGAATATATACCCAGACTTTTTTTTAAAAAAAACACTCTTTCAATATGCTAGTTCAAGCTTTAAATGAAATTCCAAGAACGATTATTTTACATTTATATTATGTTTCAAGGTGGTAAGACTTTAAATATTTTGTAATTTGGTTCCACGAGAATTTGGATTATTAAAATAATTGAAACTATTGAATAAATTAAATTACAATTTATTAAATCAATTTTTCCTTCGTTACTTCAAACGCTTCTTAAATACCGTTGCAAAAATTATGCATATTGCAGAGTGACGTATGAAAGTACAAACATATCCATTTAATCAATTAAATTTAATTATAGGATTTCCTTGAGAGTCTGTTTATTTAATCTGTTACTAATTCAATTCGTAATTTGTTACCAGACGTTCTTTCTTGTTAATTTTAAATTTTATGCACACACAATTTATTCAAAAGATGTTGCAGATTTCTCAAGTAACTTATAATTAAACACGATATATAAATGCACATTTTGTATTATAGATAAAAAGATAAAAACATATATATTTATTTAATTGTATATCAGAAAATCGTTGAATTTTAGATTCATTGTCCATTTAATTAATTAAACTTTTATAAAACTTTTAAAAATTGCGACAATATTTTCTAAAAAATGCTTCCCAATTAGTATTTTTTTATAATTTGGTTCCATAGGAATTATAACCTTTAAAATTGAAAGTTTTATCTAATTTAATTTACAATTTAATTAATCAAAAATATATTCCTTTATTACTTCAAAAATTTGTAAATAATATTTTCTTGCAAAGGTTGAAGGCAAAAATACAGTAATTATCATTTAACTATTCAAAATTGATAAATTGTTTGCTTGAGTGTCCTTTTATTTCAATTTGTTGTAAACAAATGTCCTAATTTGTCCTCTGGTGCTCTCTAAAAACCTGTTTTTTTAATCCTAAATATTTTATGAACATACAATTTATACAAAACATAATTTACATTTGAAAAATTGTATAATTAAACATGACATATATTGTATAAAAGAAACAACACTGACAAAAAACATATTAGCTATACTTAGTTTATGGTGGACAGAATTAATCATTGAAGTTTTATCTTCATTGTTTACTTAATTATTTATATTTCTACAAAATTTGTTAAAATTTTTGAAATTTTTTAAAAAATTTCTTCTTCATATTTAGTGATTGTTTGAATAAAACTTGTAACTTACCTTCATCTGAAATGACTGAAAATTTTGGTACCGGCTGATAAAGAATACTATTTAAATTTTGAAAACGGAGCATTCCGAAACGGATCAACTAGCGAGAATATTGTAATGTTAGGAAGTCAGAAAAGTCTGCGCGAATATATGTAAATGATGTTTAATTCTATGGTAAAAACAATCAATTTAATCATGACTTACTTTTTCTGTCGTTGTATTATTTCACTTTAATATTGATTATACTTTGGATATTATTTATTTACAATATTTTATTACATAAATTCTCGTATACTAATATTTCTATATTTTTTTAATATCCCTTATGAATGTGTGTGTACCTTAATATATAAACTTGGGCGTTTAAGAGGGAACGTGAAGCCATCTTTTCTGTTAAATTTCATTTCCTTCCTTTATTTTATATTTTTATATCTAAATTTATTTAAAATTTTGTATAAATAATTGATTTTCGGCACTTTCCCATGCCCATAACGTCATTCTAAACGTCCGGCTTCCGAGATTTGTTCCTCCATTACTGAAGATCTACCTACCCTTTCTTCTGTTCGTACTTTTCAAGTTTAACTTAATATTACGACTGAATTATAACATTTCACGATATTTTCACCTTGAGTTTAGGAGATTATTCAGAGATTTATAGTAAAGACATTGAGAAATATCGTAGTTACCCCTCTCGGCCGACGATTTAGGCTACTAGCCATGCAGGATTTTACTTTTTACGTTTCTCATTTGAAATCTAATAACACAGAGCTTCCAGATATAGGCCGTGAGTTTTGCTTATCTATGACCTTTGCCGGGGCAGATTATTATACCTTTAGTTACTTGTATGACTTACATATTGCAACATCACATAAATGTGGTATTATTTAGTTGAAATTATATTATACAAAAAATTATTGAAAATTGAATTTTCATGAAGTTGAAAGACCATACATAGCCATTAAAGACACACAAGGGTGCTTTGCAACGGGTCCAATTTAACTTTCCTTACCTCACCTGAGTAGTTAATTGCGACACTTGGGCACAAACCACCCCAAACTGGCCTGTACGTCACCGGTGAGTATAGGGGTAGTTTTTGATGATGAAGAGGTCAGTGCGGTCTTGATCTTAGATCTTGGGAGTGGGTTTGACTACGTTTAGAGGGGTAGGGGGTAGTTTTTCGAAAAAAATATATTCTAACCCACTAACCTAAGCTACCTAAATTGCATCTAACCTAACCTACCCCTAGGTGAAGGGGTGTCCTCAGCTACGTTCAGGACCTTGCCCGGGGGATGCTCCGGGGGTGGAATCGGGGTGGGGGAGTTTTTCGAAAAAATTTTGGAAAAATGTGTCTTGACTGATAGGGTGAGTCTAGAGTGCATTTTGGCTAGATGTGGGGGTGGGTAAACCAAGGGTAGTTTTTAAAAATATATATGGAAATGCCAAAAATTGATCAGTTGGTTCAAATGACCGTATGGGATATGTTTAGAGTTCAGTATGGACTGTTGCGGGGGTGGGTTCACCAGGGGGTAGTTTTCATATTGCCAAAAATGATCGAATCCTAGGTAAAAGTCACCCTGCAGTTGTGCTCGAGGTAAAGCCACCTAGGAGCCAGGCCTTAGGTAAAGTTACCTTTGGAGCATGGCCTCAGGAAAAGCCATCCTAAAATATTGCCCTTAAGTAAAGCCGCTTAGGTAAAGTAACCCTGGAATAGCTCCGGGGGTGGGGGTAACTTTTGGAAAGATTTAATGGTTATATTAATATATCTGATGACGTATCTGTGATCGAAACCCGAGCGACTCTAGGCAAGTAGTAGGCTCACCCTAACTATAGTGGTCTACCCCTAAATGTTTTGGGTGATGCGGGGCCTAGCCCAGGGGTAAGGGGATATGATTGCCAAACTCAAAATTTGTCTATGCTACTAAATTAATAAACAATGCAACAAAGCCTTATCGTTTCAGGGAATACGTTTGGCCTACATAGAGCCACCCGAACCTCTGGTATAGCATCCCTGCAGCGTGGACTTAGGTAAAGCCAACCCAAAGCCTGCTATTAAGTAAAGCCACATGGAGAAAGGCCTAAGGTAAAGCTACCTTGGAGCCTGGCCTTAGGTAAAGCCTCTTTGGAGGTAGACTTTAAGTAAAGCTACCCAAGAAACAGGCCTTAGGTTCAGGTATGTTGCTATATCAATTACAGCCTCTCGACCAAGACAAATACCTCCAACAATTCTTAGGTAAAGCTACCTTGGAGTAGGGTCTTAGGTAAAGTCATCTTAGAGTCGAGCCTGAGGTAAAGCCCCCCAGGAGCTAGGCCTTAGGTATAGCCTCCATGGAGTATGGACTTAGGTAAAGCCATCCCAAGGCCAGACCCCAGCTAGAGCCACCTTGGAGAAAGGCCTGAGGTAAATTCACACTAGAGTCAGTAAAGGCACCTTGGAGAAAGGCCTTAGGTAAATCCACACTAGAGAAAGGCTTTAAGTGGGGGGGTAGTTTTTAATAATATATGAAAGCATCAAAAATGATAAGTTAGATCAAATGACCAAGGTTTCAACTAAAGAACAGTGAAACACTGTCTTACGCTAAGTTTAACCGACCAATTTACACTCATTTCAATCCACCAACAAATACGGTAAATTCAAATAGACAACAAGCTGTGCGGGGAATCGACCTATCACATTGCAGGGGTTCGGTAGGCCTACGTAACACAACGCAAACGGTCGCTGTAAGAAGTGCAGGCTTATATACCATGTTAAACCAAAATGCATGATAGCCCATATACCGTGTTAAACCAACGTGCGTGTAAGCCTACATACATACTATGCTAAGCCGACATACATGAACCCCTACATGGGCCTGCTATGTCGGTAAACCACTGGCCAAAACCTTTATGATCTGAGCTATTTTCACCTCTTCTATCAGGTAGAGCCTCAGGCTGGCAACCGTATAGTTTATATGGGAAATACTATATGGTATAGCTAACAATGCATACCACCATAGCTGTGTAAAGGCGGCTAGCTACCAATGCATAACCTATCACACCCACGTAGATGACGGTCAACAAATATTACAATATAATAAAAAAAAAGTCATGCAACCTATATACATACAGTGCTAAGCCAACATTCATGTTAACCTATATAGGCATATATACTATGTTAAACCAGCATGCAATATACTCTAAATAGCCATATATACGCTGTTAAACCAATATGCAGGTTAACCTATATACATACTGTATTAAGCCAATATCCTCGTTACCCACATAGGCGGGTAACGCCCTACCCTATATATTATGTTAAGCCAGGATGAATGATAGCTTATATAGTGTGTTAAACAAATATGCGTGTAAACCTACATAAATAATATGCTAAGCCTACATACTGTGCTAAACAGATATGCGTGTAAACCTACATAAATACTATGCTAAGCCAACATGGATGCTATCCTACATAGGCTTATATACTATGTTAAGCCAGCATACGTGATTGCCCTATATAGTGTGTTAAACAAATATGCGTGTAAACCAAATAAATACTATGGCAAGCCAACATGCATGCTATCATACATAGGCGTATATACTATGTTAGGCCTACATACATGATAGCCTACATACTGTGTTAAACAAATATGTGTGTAAGCCTGCATAGATATTATGCTAAGCCGATAAGGGCCTACAAATTATAATACATTATATCCAATGCATAGTTTAGCTAATGGTTATCACACACTATCCTACAAGTAGCCTGACTACAAGTTGCCCACATAATACCTGATACATAGCTTGGCTAATAATGTTCGACATATAGTATCCGATGCATAGCAGAGCTAATGGTTAACACATAGTATCTGATGCATAGCTAGGCTAGTAGTTAACACATAGTATCTGATGCATAGCTAGGCTAGTGGTTAACTAATAGTTAGCTTGACTATGGGTTAACACCTAATATCCGATGTGTAGCTTGACTAGTGGTTAACACAAAATATCCGATGCATAGCTTGAGTATGTTTTAACAAGCTCGACTATGGGTTTGCACTATGTGCAAAGCTTGACTATGGGTTATCACATATTATCCGATGTGTAGCTTGACTATGGTTATCACATAGTATCCGATGAGAAGGTGAATACAAACTAACACATAGTATCCATTGCATAGTTAGGCTAATGGTTAACACATAGTAGCCGTTGTGTAGCTTTACTAGAAGTTAACACAAAATATCCAATACATAGCTCGAGTATGGTTTAACAAACAGTATCCAAAGCATAGCTTGACTATGGGTTATCACAAAGTACCCGACGGGTAGGTTGATTACAAACTAACACATAATATTCATTACATAGTTTGGCTAATGGTTATCACATAGTATCTGATAAATAGCTAGGCTAATGGTTAACACATAGTAGCCGATGCAAAGCCTGACTAGGGGTAACACATAGTATCCGAGGCAAAGATTGACTAATGGTTAACACAAGGTATCCAAAGCATAACCTGACTAGGGGTTAACACATAATATCCGATGCATAACTTGACTACAAGGTAACACATAATATCCGAAGCGTAGCTTAGCTAATGGTTAACACATAGTATCTGATGCCTATCTATTCTAATGTGTAACACACAGTAGCCGAAATACAGCTACCAAAGCATACCCTATCACAATAGTATACTTCCTGTATTAATCGATTATGTATGTTACCCCAACACCCTGTATCAAGCCAATAACCATATAAACCTACATTCCTGCTGTATTATGCCAATATGTACTTTACCCTAAATAGGCCTACATACTGCGTTAAGAAAATATGGATGTTAACCTACATTAACTCCCGAAATAAGACAATATGCGTTACCCTACATACTATGTTAAGAAAATATGCATGTTAAACCATATACATCCTGTATTAGGCCAATATGCATGATACCCTACATTCCTCCTGTATTAAGCCAATATGTACGTAAAGCTACATAGCTACACATGCTGTGTTAATCGAATATGCATGTAAACCATACATACATCCTGTATTAAGTATATATGGGTGTTAACCTACATCGGCCTACATACTGTGTTAAGCCAAAATACATGTAAATCTACACACATCCTGTATTAAACCATTATGAACGTTACCTTACATTATCCTACAGATTGTGTTAAGTCAGTATGCATGTAAACATACATAGGTCTACACCTTGTATTAAGCCAAGATGCACATTACCCTACATACATCCTGTAATGGATGTTAACCTATATACATTCTGCATTAGGCTGGTATGCATGTAAACCTACATAGGCCTACACCCTGTATTAAGCCAAGATGCACTTTACCCTACATACATCCTGTAATAATACACTTCACTACAGGTGTAGAAAAGTTCACATACAGAGTTCGACAAATAAATGCTTGTTTAAAACCTTTACAGTAATATTGTCAAGACCGCGATAGCGCACTCTGGACATATCAGCATAACCGCTGAAAATGACGTCAAACAAAATGTCGGTCAAGATGGCGTCCGGACCATCGGCAAGTCATCTGTATAGGATTACCTGTTGCTTGTAAAGTCTTGCCACCTATACTTGCTATAACATACGTCCATCTGTAGGACAATCACAGGGCAGGGCCTTAGGGCAGTTACATACTGTGCCTATGATCATGTTCTCACGCTAGTCATGAGATTCTCACTACAGCAAATTTTGAATAAAATTCATCTTTTGCCCCTAGGCGGGGTAACGTCTCATTCCATCTACAAGTTAATTCAGGGACAAGGATATACAGTAAAGACTTAGGCCAGTTACATACCTGTGCCTATGACCATGATCAGATGTTATTCATGTGGTTCTCATTTCAAACAAGATTATCGTGTCTTCCCATCTACAGGGCATACTATGATAAAGAGGAAGAACATCACGGCCTCTAGCATGTCTAAGGTACAGTATAGGATCATCCTGGCATCTAGCATATTTAATGGTATCAGTATACTCTATTACCGTCGGTCATGCATTGATAGAGGTAATTATATACTTCGGTCACCGTTTTTCGGCTAGTGATGAGCAATTACGTCATAGCGGGGAGGGGTGAAGTAATAGGCGCACGGTATATATGCCGGTAATTTCATACAGAGAGCATCAGTCTTCAACGCTTTTGCAATTAGGTGTGTTAAGCTTAACGATGACCGATAGAAGTGTTCAGTCACAGGTGAGTATGAAATAGTGTGTTCTTTTTCTAAATAAATATTTTCTATTTTTCGTTATTCCAATTTTTTCATTGGTATTCCAGCCTAATGACACAAGAAACAACGACGATTCAGGCCACGATGAAACGGGTATTTGGGACGATTTAGTTAACAGACGTGGCCTATCGACATTACGAAGGACACCATACTATAACCACCATTCGACGGTTGATCAAGCCGAACCAAGTCGGGAGACCTCTGGTACTACATCACAAGTAATTATATACAATTTAGACTATTATCAGAGGCTCATTTTCATATCTAATAAGGATATTTTTCTTTCAGGGAACAGACACTGGTTCTAGAGCCGGAGGACCTGATCGTAGCAATGAGTCTACCAACCATTCGACACAGGTGATTATTGTATTCCTAATGCATTATTACTGTTATCTTCGTATTTTTAATTACTAATAAATTGTATTTCATAGGCTGGACCAATAAATCACGCTATAATTAGGGTCGGAGATCGTTTTTCATTCAAGTGTATTAGAGTAGAAACTGAAGCACATACAAGGAGTCGAGCACGCCCGTATTGACTGTTTACTTTGTTTAGGGCGTAGGATACGATATCCTCCTCAATATGCGGTAAGTTTTATTGTACGGTGATAATAGTAGTAAAGGGTTATACAAGATTTTTAATTTATATTTAATCCTTTTCTAGACTGTTGTGGAGTATGCACGTGCAGCTGCAGCTCGTAGCGTATCGACTGAAGCACTACATATACTAAGACGACTTGTATCCGACCTAGAAGCGGCGTTACGTAAAGACACGTATGAGGATAGCTTCTACGCCGTCGGCGTATGGAGGATTATGATTGGCGATCTGAACAAGCTACTAGAAGAAGGCCGAAGACGAGTAGCTGTCGCTGAAGCGAAGGCAGTAATGGTCGAGCGAGACCCTCCATACACGGTCGTGTTACAATTTGTAGGGATACCTATATTTATACTATTCGTGTACAAAAATATAAATTATCCACTTTGTACGTATGTTGAAACAGAGAAGTTCAGGAGAGCAGATTGAAGGAGGCGGCTATCGTATAGCGGACTGCGTTGTCTGCTTAGGAAGACCACCATGCACTGTGATCATACCCTGCGGTCACGTTTATTGCAACGAGTGTGCTGAGAAGGTGCAGATGTGCCCCATATGTAGGAAACGCGTAGACAAACGCTACCGGCTATTTCTGAACCTGGAGTAATTGTTCAAAATATCATAGTTTAAATACTCGTTAATAAACTCTTGCCTGTATGTCCAGAGTTTACTGTTGTTGTTTTACACCTTAAGTAACTATTATGATAAGGCGAGCATCGATAGCTGCTTTAGAGTAACTATTGTTATGGGCTGACGCCAAGGTAGCTTTACCTAAGGTTTGATTCCAGAAAGGCTTTACCTGAGACCTGGCCTCAAGCATAACTTTACCTAAGGCCCTACTCCAGGCCGGCTTTACCTATGGCCTGACTCCAAGGTAGCTTTGCCTAACGCCTAACTTCGGGATGGTTTTACCTAAGGCCTTTCTTCAAAGTGGCTTTACCTAAGGCCTTTCTCCAGGGTGGATTTACCTAAGGCCCTACTCCAAGGTAGATTTACCTAAGGTCCGACTCCAGGCTGGCCATTTGAACCAACCGATCAATTTTTGGCATTTCCATATATATTTTTAAAAACTACCCTTGGTTTACCCACCCCCACATCTAACCAAAATGCACTCTAGACTCACCCTATCAGTCAAGACACATTTTTCCAAAATTTTTTTGAAAAAACTCCCCCACCCGATTCCACCCCCGGAGCATCCCCCGGGCAAGGTCCTGAACGTAGCTGAGGACACCCCTTCACCTAGGGGTAGGTTAGGTTAGATGCAATTTAGCTAGCTTAGGTTAGTGGGTTAGAATATATTTTTTTCGAAAAACTACCCCTACCCCTCTAAACGTAGTCAAACCCACTCCCAAGATCTAAGATCAAGGCCGCACCGACCTCCTTCATCATCCAAAACTACCCCTATACTCACCGGTGACTTACAGGCCATTTAGGGGTGGTTTGCGCCCAAGTGTCGTAATTAACTACTCACCTGTCTTACTTATCTTGCAATTTCTGTCCTCTCTGGTTTTTTTGTGTGTTATCATTTATAAATTATGTATGTCAACATATTCATATCCCGATAAGTATAAGTGAATTTCCAAATTTATTTTAGTAGGTTTGAAACCCTCATTCTAACTCTTGCACCTATCTTCCCTTATTGTGCTATTTTAGGATAGCTCCATCGATGTCTTTGACATCCAAAACCTTTCCCCTCTGACACTACCTTTTATACATTCCTTCTTCGTTGTCCATACAAATAATTACCTTCGTAACTTGTCTAATACTTACCAGTGTGGCCCTGTAATGGTAATAACCTAAGCAGGGAGTTCAATCTAAATTTCGAAACCTGTGATTTTTCTAAACATAGATCTCATTGGAAATGAAATTCCTAAATTCATTTAAAAACCAATTAGGTAAGTAATTGAATTAGCTAGCATAATACTAGGTGGGAGCTTTGTGACGTTTTAGAGGTGTTACATATGCCTGAGCATTAATTAGGGAAACTTGCGCTTCCGTATCCATTTCAACGTATACACTGTGATCGTATATCCTCGCCTATTGCCGGGCAGCGTTGGATATTTGAGTTAACCGGTCTTCTGTGTTCTCCATCTTCCACAAACCATTCCCGAATATTTAGGGATAGTCCGACTAATTTTGCGCTATAACACCGAGATTTTTACTCCTAACATATGAGCCTTTTTGGCCGTATACGCAATAAGTATCCTTCATCTCCCTGTACCTCTACTTTTGATCGGAGTTTCCTCTAGGTGTTTTGAGGCTACGTTTTACATGAAACTTACAGTTAAGTTTTTTGGTTGACTACTAGTTCCAGGATTGGACTTTGTATGATCAGGCCTTGTAGGGTACGGAATTCCAGGTTTTCCTTTGGAGTCACCATAGGATCTCCGGCAATGTTTAGGAGATTGGGAGGTTGGTTATGTGCGGTTTATTGCTTAGCTTCGAATTATAATAACGCCTATTATCTAAAATGCGTGTAACGCTTTCTTTTCGTTAAAGCCCCAATTAGTTTTAACAAATAATTCGCTAAGTTTCTCATAAACTTCTCCCCCTTTCTTTATTGCCAATCACCATTCATCACCTAAAAATCCTTAAAATTGTTCTACATTGTTACGTTTGGAATCTCTTCCCATTGTCGGGTAAATTTCATTAATTAACCTTTCAACCTCTGTTGGGAATGACATGGGATCCTCTATTTATTCCCCCCAATACTCAATGCTCTTGAAATACAGAGAGTTCATGTAATATGTTAATCTGGGTCGGCATGTACGTATTTTGCTGCTACATTTTTTACTTTCGCCTCGACCCTTTAGATCCGGAGTTCGATTTTCTTACTTTTTCTTTTTTAATAGTTGTGTTTTCGGGGATGATTGTTACTTCTTTGTCTTTTTCCTTTAACTTTTCTTACATCACTGAAATATAACTTTCCCACTGTTCCATCCTTTCTTTCATTTCTCCTGTCTCCTGGGTGACAGATACTTGATGGATCTTAGGGCTTGCCCTTAGAGTTTCCATGTACTGTTTCCTTTCCTCTATCTCCTGCAGTCTTATTTTAATTTTTTTCGCTACCTTTCTCCAGCTTCCTCTCTGTCCCTTTCCCTTTTCGCCTTTGCTCCAGATTTTTTGCATTCCTTTTCAGCCCTTGCTTCCTGTTTCTCCCTTTCCCATTTATTATCCGCTTCCTCTTTATTTTTTCCTTCTCAACTTTCTCGTTTCCGCCTTCCACACCTGTAGAATTTCTTTTTATCCAGACTTTCCTATCTCCTTTGCCATTTTTGTAAGTTATCAACTATCTTTTTATTTTTCAAGTATTTAATTTTCTAATATTTTGTATTTCATAAAAAATTGTAGCTCAACTTTGCCACGCTCTCATGTACCTCTCCTCCCTTACTGGAATAACAGGTCCTGTTATAATTATAATTATACTCCTTACATTTTTTTATATATTATTTTAATGTTATCTGTCTAAGGTACGTTTTTTTACTAAACAGTACCTTTCATTTATTCATTTTGCCCTACTTTTATTGTGTTTATTTTTGTTTGCATAGGTGTGACAGTTTTTCAGATTTTTTGGTTTAAAAGTCACCCCTTGTAATAATAAAACCATTTTTTTTAGGGTGTGAAATGAAGCTTACACTCGTCTTGGTTCCTTTCTTAAAAGACACAAGTTGAATATCGGTGAGAGTATCAATTAGTGTCAACAATGTGTGGGCGAAATCTTCCAGTACGAAATGCATGCTATGCCCAATGTGTTTTACAGGCAATGATGAACATGAAGCTTGAGGCCATTCCCCACGTTCGGAAGCCTAGCTTTTACGAGGCCAACGTCGCTCACTCACCTATATAGTTTAGGAGGAATAAGGAGGAGTGGATGGGGTTATATAGGACTAAGGATATAGGGGAAGTGAGCATTGCGTGAGAGAGATCAAACCCTGAAGTGAAAATAAAGTGGTGTCCATCCTTTCAACACCTTATGAGAGGAGGAATAAGGAAGGGTGGATGGGACTATATAGGACTAAGAACGTAGGGGAAGTGAGCAATGCGTGAGCCAGATGGCACCCTGATCTGGACCTAAAGTGGTGTCCATCCATTTAACCCCTTATGAGAGGAGGAATAAGGAAGGGTGGGTGGGGTTATATAGGACTAAGGATATAGGGGAAGTTCTGACATTGCGCGGGCAAGATGGCGAGCCTCGAGTAGAGTTGATATCCAGGTATAATATAGAACTAGCAGCTGTCACCCAGTATAACTTTAGGATAGATCACATTTAGGCATCCACAAATTATTGCCGTTCATGACTATGAAATGTGTAAATATAGAAATTTAAACAGTTTATATTTGCTTAAGAATAAATCTGCAATGTTTACATTGGAATGCCGAAAATTAGATTAATAGCATGTTTATGAAAATTCGATAAATAGAAAAATCCCCCAAATTAGGGATAACTACAGTAGCCTTTTGCTGGGCCTATTATATTTTTAAAACTAAACGCTCCAATTAGGAATTGTGTCACTGTTTTAAAGAACTTTATTAGCTATTGTACTTTTTAGATATCAGAATTGTATTGTAATATAATTGCAGCAAAGCCTAATGGTGCTGTAAATATCATCCATGAAAACTGTTTCGATTTGATCAATTATATCAGAATAATAGAATGATTGAGTCGTTTTAAATAGACAAAGCCTTGAAATTTTTAATTACACATGGTTATGTTTTGGCCAATTTCCTTTGTATCAATTATACATTTCTATAACTTTGGTAATTATTTCTATAAATAATCGATACTGACAAAATCAATTTCACCTGGTTAATTAAATGTCTTCAGGTACTCGAAAAAATAAGACTTGTTGACGACGAACCAAAAATTTAAAAGTTTTGAAATTAGAGAAATATCACTTTATAATAAGTATAAAACTTGTTAAAATCTCTTTAAAAAAATTTGTGTTTTAATATCCTAGAACATAGCTGTTGAAGTATCACTTTAGGATTGATTTCGTCAATAAAACTATTAATACACTAGCGCCTGTTTAAAAATGTCACTTTATATGTTAATTTAACCAATTTTAAAACAATTGACATTGATTAGGATTACGGAACGGGAGTACAAAGTTATAATAGCGTATTATCTAACCGACAATAAAAGCAATTGTATACAGATGGTTCAAGCAATCCCTCAGTTTTACGACTTTTAGCCTTTAAAGTCATTATCCTGTGTATGCAAAATCTTTTCTTAAAATACGTCTATGTTACGAACAAAATATAAATGAAAATTTTACCCCTCTATCTCTTATAGTTCGACTCTACGTTTATTCTTAGTCCGTCATTCAGGACAACGATTCATATATATAAGTTATATGAACAATTTATGTGAACATTTCATAATTAAATGCGTGCTAGGAAAATTCCTGCTTACGCAGCTTTTGTATTATATAGGTGGTGAGAACAGAGCCCGGCAGTGTGTAAGTCGCCTCTGTATCGCACAGACGTTTTCCGCTCCAACTGCCTGTACATCAGTTTTATTTGTATTGTTTTATTAAGTATAATTTATGTAACAGTTTTCCAAATTAATTGTTTATTAAATTCAAAGGTTTGTAAAAATAAAAATAATTTTTTTAAAACCTTTCGTGCTTAATATAACACGTAACTGGCGCAGTCGGTAGGACATCTCGGGAGAATTAATGAACATAATTTTTATCGATTTCAATCGTTAACCGAGATACTGCAAAAACTCGATTCATTACAGAGCGCATATCTGTAACGACATCAGGAAACTTTAAGTAGAGTGAATATCTACAACCACTTAATAGAGCGCATATCTATTTAGAGCACGAGTGAATATCGTGTAAGTGAAAAGTGAAATAGTAGTCAAATGAGCAAAGTATTTTGGATCCACTTTTAAGTAGATCGTAAGAAATAGAATTAAGAAAAGTAGAGTAAATACTTTTTAATTTTATATAATTGATTTTAATTTTATTATTTTAAAGAAAATAATATTTTAAAATGGCAACGCCAACATTAAAGAAGGAATATCTTGATATGATTCCTGAGTATAGTGGAGAGCCCACTATGCTCCACAGATTTATTTCAATATGTGATAAAGTAGTAAATAAGTTTTATGTAAACGAAAATCCAGAGAATTTTCAAAATGAATATCTATTTTCTTCTATACTAGCTAAGTTAAAAGGCCAAGCATTAGAAATGGTAGTAAACTCAAATTCATATAATTGGTATGAGATTAAAAAAGTAATATTAACCAGCTACTCAGACAAAAGAGATTGCTTTACTTTAAACTTAGAGATGTCAGAATTAAAACAAGAAAGTAACGAATCACCATTTCAATTCTATGAGAAAATTCAAAAGTTACTAAATTTACAAATTTAATTTTTTATGAATAAAGAGCCTCAAAGTCAAATGGCTAAAGACGTTTTAATAGAATACGTTCAGAAACTAGCTTTAAGAGTTCTCCTTAGGGGTTTGCATGAACCCATCGGGTCACTAATGCGTACCAAGAACCCTAACACTCTTAGTGAAGCACTTAATATGCTCACAAACGACTTTCAATTTAAAAATAATAAAATGTTTACTCAGCCAAGCAAACAACCAGTCTTTCAGAAAAGCCAAACTCATAACGTAAGAAGACCAATACATACTGAATTTAGATACCACCAAATACCTAAACAACCTTATCAACACCCAAATCCTTCCTATAGACCACCAACTTTTGCTAATCACGGTCAGCCTCAAAGGGGACAACCAAACAACAACACTACTAAACCTCAGTATCCTGAGCGAAATACGGGTTATCAACCTACCCCTATGAGTATTTCCACTAGACAGACAGACAGGCCTTCTAGACAAACGAATTTGTATCAAATGACCGGACAAGGAGCCGAAAAAGACGATTACACTATGTACCAGACTAATGGACAAGAATCATTCGCTTTTGAAGAAGATCTCGGGAAAGAAGAGTACTTCGAAGAATCCCAAAATTTAACAGACAACTACGAAGAAGAGACCGTTAAAATCGATCAGGACGATTTTTTAGGACATTACAAGCCTCGGAATCGATTTTCAATAATGAATCTACAAAGCGAAAATAACGAGCTACCATTTATATACGACACAGACACCAAATCTAGAATATTAATTGACACAGGCAGTACTAGATCATTTATGCGAAAATCTTTAGGCTGGAAAAATTTTAAAACAAGCATAAAAAAGAGCCGTTTGAAGTAATCACCGCACACGGCACTTCAAAAGAAAATTTTTGCTGCACCATACCTCTGTTGTCTAAAAAAGCAATTAAATTTTATTTATTTGACTTTCATCAGAATTTCGACCTATTACTCGGGCTAGACAAAATAAAGGATTTAGGAATAAGCTTAGACTTTATAAATAATATATTAATACTTTGTGATGAGGAAATCCCTATTCAATATTTTAACACTAGAAAAGGAAGTTGTAATAAAACGGACAGCACGTCAATAAAGCAGGAACAATTTAGTTATGTTATACAAGCCCGCACTAGCCAAACAGTTAAACTAAAAATACAAAATATTCATAATGGAGAAGGTATTTTACCACACAAACAAGTGAACGGATTAGAAATTCCGCAGTGTATAGTTTCAGTGCATAAGGGTGAAGCCTATTGCCCTATTATAAACAATACGGAAGAAAATGTAAAATTAACAATAAGTAAAGCATTAGAAGTAAAATCTTTAGAGGAATATAATATTTTTAAACCTGATACAATGCAAACGAACACTAATTTCAATATGAT
Organism: Prosapia bicincta; assembly: GCA_036971475.1. NCBI lineage: Eukaryota > Metazoa > Arthropoda > Insecta > Hemiptera > Cercopidae > Prosapia > Prosapia bicincta. Next base: position 280,514,213 of record JBAIZL010000002.1, on the reverse strand, counting down.
CGATTATAAACAAACAAAATCAGGAAGTAAAAATTTCGATTTATCAAAATTTAGGATGGAACACATGAACTTGGAAGAAAAATCCGCCGTAACAAATTTATTAAAAGAATATGCTGATTTATTTCATATTGATGGAAACAATTTAACCTTTACCAACCAAATAAAACATGTTATTAGGACTACTGATGAAATTCCCGTGTACTCTAGAAATTATAGATATCCAGAGATTTACAAGAACGAAATTAATAAGCAAACTGAGGACATGCTTGAACAAGGAATTATTAGACCTTCAAATTCTCCATGGAACTCTCCTGTCTGGATTTTACCCAAAAAACAAGACGCTTCTGGCAAATGAAAATTTCAATTAGTAATAGATTTTAGAGGATTAAACAAAAAAACAATTAACGATAAATTTCCCTTGCTAAACATTACCGACATATTAGATAAATTAGGACGATCTCAGTATTTTACGACTTTAGATTTAGCCTCAGGATTTCACCAAGTAGAAATGGATAAAAATAGCATAGAAAAAACAGCGTTTTCAACAGAAACAGGACACTACGAATTTTTAATAATGCCATTTGGACTAAAGAATAGCCCCCCTACATTTCAAAGAATTATGAATAATATTCTGAGAGGCATTCAAAATGAAACATGTTTAGTTTATCTAGACGACATTATAATTTATTCCACTAGCCTCCAAGAACATATACAAAGACTTAAAGAAGTATTCGACAGATTACGCAAAGCCAACTTTAAAGTACAGCTGGATAAAACATAAGTTTTAAGAAAAGAAGTAGCATATCTAGGGCATGTTGTTACACCGGAGGGCGTAAAACCTAACCCAGCAAAGATTTTGGCAATCAAAGACTATCCAATACCTAAAACCACCAAACAAATTAAAGGATTTTTAGGACTATTAGGCTATTATCGAAAATGTATTAAAAACTTCGCCAAAATAACAAAACCGTTTACTAACTGTTTAAAGAAAAATGCAAAAATAAACATAGAAAATCCAGACTTTATAGAATGTTTTGAAACATGTAAAAATATATTGACTAATGAGCCCCTTCTACAATACCCAGGTTTTGAAAAGGAGTTTACTCTAACGACAGACGCTAGTAATTTTGCACTAGGAGCAATTTTAAGCCAGGACAAAAATGGAAAAGACCTTCCAATAGCGTATGCCAGCAGAACTTTAAACGACAGCGAAACTAATTATTCCGCGATTGAAAAAGAATTATTAGCAATAGTATGGGCCACAAAACACTTCAGGCCTTATTTATTTGAGAGAAAATTTAAAATTTATACAGACCATAAACCTTTACAATGGTTATTTTTAGTTAAAGAACCAAATTCCAAACTTTTAAGATGGCGATTAAAATTAGAAGAATATGATTATGACATGAGATACAAAAAAGGCAAATTAAACCAAAATGCAGACGCTTTGTCTAGAATACAATTGAATGTTACTGATAAAAATTCAACGAACACCCAACACACTGTAGAACCAGACCTTGAGTTATCTCCAGCTGGCTTACTGCAACGTTACTTCCCGGAACTAAATGATAACGAATCTATGGTCGTACAACTCGACGCAACAGATAACGCCAACTTAGAGTACGATCAAGAAAGTGACAGTCAAACCGTGCACTCCAATTTTGAAGGGAACACCCAAATTGAAATACCAATTTCCGACGAGTCTGTAAACTTTGGAAAAAATCAAATATTTTTATCATTAGTAAAATATGAGCCGAAGAAAGTAAAAATTATAAAGCTATTTGGAACTTCAAAAATCCGTTTAATAGTCGAAATATCAGAAAATAATTTTAAAGAAGACATAGTTAATTTTGTAAAATCATATTTGGTACCCAAAATAAAATATAATCTATATTTTGAAGACGATTTTTATGAGAAATTTGCATCATGCATAGCCAAAAATTTCAAACAAACTGAACTAAATTTAGTTAAGTGTAATAACAAACTCTTAGACCTAACTTCGGAAGAAGATACCTTAGAAACGATAAGTAATTATCATGTTAGCAAAACCAATCACCGTGGGATACAGGAAACATACGAACAAATTAAGCGAAGATATTATTGGCCTAATTTAAAATCACTAATCCAAAATTTCATAAATCAGTGTGACATATGTCAAAGAACCAAATGCGACAGAGTTCCCTTACAGCTAGAAATGAACTTGACACCAACAGCTGCCAGACCATTTCAAATAATTCACGTTGACACAATCTCTTTGGAGAAGAATGCCTTTATCAGCATTGTCGACAGTTTCACGAGATATACTCAAGTTTGTCGCCTGGGAAGCTCTCAAGCTACAGAGATTGCAGACAAGCTATTAGATTACTTCATGCATTTCTGCTTACCAACAGTTATTATCTCAGACAATGGAACGGAGTTTAATAACAGAATTGTAAAGGAGATATTAGATTTGCATAAAATCAAAATTCACTTTATCAGCACACAAAACCCCCAATCAAACGGATTATGTGAAAGATTTCATTCAACTTTGATGGAACACATAAGGCTGTAAAATAATCAAATCAAATTCAAAAAAGACAGTATAATTAAGAAAGTTAAATATGCTATAATAGCCTACAACAATAGCATACACTCAGTCACAGAATTAACGCCGTGCGAAGTCTTATTTGGACACATAAATTCAAACACTTTATTAGATATAGATTTAGAAAAACAAATTGTAAATGACTACGTTTTAAACCATAAAGAAAAAACAAAAATACTTTACGAAAACATTAGGGATAGCAATCAAAGAATTAAAGAAAAAGTTTTAGAAAAAAGGAATATAAACAAAGAACAACTTCCAGAAATACCATTTGAAGTTTATATAAAGTCAGTTCAGAAGCAAAGCTAAACGAAAAATAGATATAGCAAGGAAGAGATAGCTTCAATAAACAAGGAAAGGAAAACTGGTAAAATAAAGCCTAGACATCATAACACAAAAGACAAAATACATTTGTCAAAAATTAAAAGGCCTAAGAAGATAAAAAATGTAACTAATGACCAAAATCCTTCTTGTTCATTTTCAACACAATCAAATTAAAATCCCTACCATACCTTTGTCCACTAATTCTATGCAAGAAACTTTATTAAACTTTAAACAACATTGTTTCATTAATTGTATGTGTTACAAACTTTTGTAATTTATTAAATTATATGTAGCTAATTATGGTAATAAATATTGTTAATTATTTGAAATATGTTAATCAAAAAAAAAAAAAATTGTAATTGAAGAAAATTAGAAACTATACTCTTAAAGAGATAACAAAACAAAAAGAATTCTTATAAACTGACTAGAATCCTTTATCAAATCTATAACAGGCAATTTGAATGTAAATGATGGTAAAAATTATGAAAAATTATATAAAACTTTTATTGTAATCAATGTAAATTTTGTAGAACAAAAAATTAGATTCTGATAATAATTGTATATGTTATGAACATTTTGTATCTATCCTATGATAGAAAAGACTCATTATAAATTGTATTAATCAATTCCAAATACTTTTGCTCAGTTGAATTATAATGAACAGAAAATTAGACTGTAAAATGCCCATCATCAAAAACAATAACGCCTACAAACTATGAGGATACTGCGTCGGAAATCGCAGACAACCCATTTAACTGGATCTTGGAGATCAACCTTTGCCAGGTGACTTTCTCCAGTGAAGAGGACTTCAACCCATGCCGAAAATTGCCCTTTACGGAGGCCTATTCAGCAGCTTATATACTTCGCCCTCATCAAGAAGATGAAGATGACTTCAACCGATGCTGAAACTTCGCCAACCCCCGAAGTTTTCTTTAGGGATGGAGGAGTTATATGAACAATTTATGTGAACATTTCATAATTAAATGCGTGCTAGGAAAATTCCTGCTTACGCAGCTTTTGTATTATATAGGTGGTGAGAACAGAGCCCCGGCAGTGTGTAAGTCGCCTCTGTATCGCACAAACGTTTTCCGCTCCAACTGCATGTACATCAGTTGTATTTGTATTGTTTTATTAAGTATAATTTATGTATCAGTTTTCCAAATTAATTGTTTATTAAATTCAAAGTTTTGTAAAAATAAAAATAATTTTTAAAAACCTTTCGTGCCTAATATAACACGTATATATATATATATATATATCACGTATATATATATATATATATATATATATATATATATATATATACATATATATATATATATATATATATATATATATATATATATATATATATATATATATATATTCATAAATGCTATTTTAAAATGTAACTTTTCTTTTAGGTCATATATTTAATTACCTTAACAATCTTTTGTCTTACCTTCAGGATTCTAATTAACAACAATATCAATTTTAACATAACTTGCATTTATTCTTAACACTTAATTAACACACATTAAACCCATTGCTCTTCATACTATTTGTGACAAGATTGATTCCTTAATTAATATTACAATTACAAAAAACAACAAAGGTGGACTCTTGAGGCTTTAGGTTATGACAATAAAGTTTAAAATGACAGTGTTAATTTCTCTTTCTCTGGAGTCGTTATTATGGATCTTTTTTATAAATTAGAGCATGGTGAAAAAAACTAGATTATTATTTTATACTAAAGAATTTAAAAAGGTTGTGAATTTACGGTTTTTAAAGTTCTGTTGGCTAATTTTAATGAAATAAAAAAACCGTACTTATTGTTTGTCGATTCCTTGGATCTTGACCGTTGATACTGCTTCGATGGACTTTCACATAACTCTTTTAATTTCCCTAATTCTTTATTAATTTACTTACGTCGCACGTTTACCTTTTAAATTATACAAATACAAAAAATTACATTTCCCTTAGTTTTACTAACAAAGTTTAAACCTAATTAACATTAATGAAACTAGTCCCCCCCCCCAATACATATTCCCTCTTCTGACGTTCTTCCAAGACTCCCCGATCACTTTCTTTTTCAACCCCTCGTTACCTCTCCCCCTTACTTATTCTCAGGTAATTTGGTTATTCCCATAACCATCTACAAAGAACTTGCCGCAACGGTACATTATTATAACCCAGATAATTTGGGAAGTCCTATCCTAAAATAGTACTTAGTTTACTATATCCAACGCCCGTCTGTGGCAGTCGGGTCATTTGACGCCGAGCCTCCCAGTACCGAGCAGTGATGTCGTCAAGAGCATGGTTTAGTTTGGGGCAGGTGACTTGCCACCATAATGTCCGTGGAACAGAGTGGATACACGTCCAATTCGGCTATGCCAAGTCGGTGTAGGTGAGCCTGCAGATAGTCGTGACCGGATACCAGGCGGAACCTTGCAACAGCTTCACTTCTCTCCAGATGACCAGGTATGGGGCCTGGGACCGCTAAGTTTGCCCGTGGATGCGTTTCTTAGTAGGTTCTTAGTGAGCCTGTAATGGTAGAGTCAATTTGTAATTTTCCTGCTTTAAGGGTTTGTAGAGTTACAGGTTGCTCCTTCTCTGCTCCTTTTTTTGGCCATTTCATCCGCCTTTTCGTTTCCTGGAAGGCCCACGTGGCTGGGGACCCACTGTAGGCTAACGTTCCAGCACCTGCTAACACGGTTGGCTAATTTCTTGCGGCAGTTCGAGGTATACAGGATTTCAGTGGGTTTGTTGTTGCTGAGGGCAGAGATTGCAGCCTGTGAGTCTATAAGAAACACAAGACTGCTTGGTTGTAAGTTTAGCGCCTCCATACTATTGGCCGCCTCAGTGACGGCACATATTTCTCCCTCGAAGTTACTAGAGTTTCTGCCAACAGCTGAATATTGCTGGAAAAACCCGCAGTAGGATCCTGCCCCAGCAGAATTAGTTTCAGGTATGTACGATCCGTCTGTATAGACATGAAGCCACTCGTTACTCGGATAAAGATTATGAATGGTTTCGAAGGCGTTTTACCTTCGTCCTGTTGAGTTGGTCTCCTTTTTACTGCTTAACGGGTTCAGCAGCTGAAATTTTACTTTTGGCAGAGCGTCGACTGCCTTAGTGAAACTTTGTAGTGGTTCTGGGCTCGGGGTGGAGATATTATACTTCGCTCTTAGTGCTTCGGCGTGCACTGGGGGGGGGGGTTGTGTTTGCAACCTCTGAGTTGCTGATCTGTACCTACTCCAGTGACTGGAGTCTATTCGCCTAGCTATTTCCCAAAATTTTAAAGTGATTTTTTCCTTTCTGGATTCCAGGGGTTCTATATCTGCTTGTAACTGCATCGCCACTATGGGGGTGGATTTGGCACTTCCAGTGATCGTCTTTAGGGCATTGTTTTGAACCACGTCATATTTAGATAAGAGTACTGTTAGAGGAGAGAGACACAACTTCGCTCCCATACTCCATCACTGGACGGACGTATGTTTTGTAGGCTGTGCTTAGGACATCTTGTGTTGCCCCCCACCTGGTTGACGTCAATAGCTTCAGTAGATTGTTGCGCTTTTGTGCTTTTTCAGCCATAGATGCTACATGGATGTTGTAGGAAAGCCTGGTATCTAGTATAATGCCGAGATACCTCAATTGAATTGTTTGCTGGAGGTTTGTGCCCCTGTATTGGACCTGAAATGTGCCTGGTTTAGTTGAGAGTGTGAATAGTTGGGCAGTGGTTTTCTCCACACTAACCTCCAGTTTGTTTTGATTTGACCATTTTTCTAGGCTGACAAGTGCGGAGTTAGTTGCATCTTGGAGGTGTTGTATGCCGCTGCCTGTTGCCCATAATACCACATCGTCAGCAAAAAAGAGACACTGCATTACCAATATTGATTCAATAGCCTGCTGAAGGTCGTCTATCATGACATTGAATAATAAACAGCTAAACACCGCTCCCTGGGGAAGACCCTGTCGTAGTTGGCGGTAAGAAGATGTACTGTTTTGAAACTTGCACCTGATAAAGCGGTGAGATAAGAAGCTTTTGATCCACCTGAGCATGTTACCGGTCACTCCCTCGCGTTTCAGCTTGTTTAGGAGCAAATGCCGCCAGATTTTGTCATATGCTGCTTTGAAATCAACGAAAACAGCGAGGGTTGATTGTTTATGGTTGAACCCATCCTTGACAGCTTGTGTAAACTTGACGATTCGGTCTGTAGTGTGTCTGTATTTGCGAAAGCTAGCTTGGTTGTCGCTTATTGCTTCGATGGTTTCCAGAAACTCGCGCAGTCTGCGTTCGATCATTTTTATCTGCCACCTTGCAACATACACTGGTGAGAGAGATGGGCCGGTAACTAGACAGCAGGTTCGCAGCTTTCCCCTTTTTTAACAGTGATATTATCTCTACTTTCCTCCATTTATGGGGAACTCTGGTCTTCCATGTGAGATTAATGAGTTTGAGAAATGTTTGTTTTGTGGTTTCTCCTAGGTGGCGAACAAAATTGAGGATTATACCATCAGGTCCCTCAGATTTGCCATTCTTCAAGCAAGCTATAGCTAGCTCAAGGTCTTAAAGTGTAATGGGGCTGTCAAACGGAGGGTGGTCGTTTTCTGCAGCAGTTTCTACCATGATACTCTTCCTCTCTTCTGATGTAACATGTAGCCTGCTGACAGCAGCATAGTGTTTGCATAGAGCGTTGTCTATTTGGTCTGGTTTTGTGAGCTTTCTACCACCTGTGGCGTTGTCATTAATCGGTTCCCATTGATGGCTTGATTTCTCGTTATTGAGGCTCGAGATGAATCTGTGTGCCTTGCTACCTTCTTTACGGAAATCTGCCTTAGATATGAAGATTCTGTAAGCTGTTCTTTTTGCTTGTACTATGCCTCGTTTGAGAGTGGCTTGACGTTTTCTCAAGTGAACGCAGTCAATCATACTATTGGTGGTTTCCGCCTTTCGCCTAGCAATGTTTCTCTTTGCTTTTAAATAGGTGAGGGATTTGGTCAAAAAGGGTTTGTACTTTTTGGATTGCCCTCTCGGAATACTCGCCTTGGCGGCAGTCAGAATCCCTTCTACAAAACGTTCAGTGGATTTGTCGGGATTGGTGTCAACTATGCTGTCTTTCAGAAGTGCGTCAGTTAGTTCCTTGAACAGATCCCAGTTCGCTTTTTAAAAATTCCAACGAGTAAGCTTAGGTCTGCTTTGTGGTTGTCGCTTTTTGCTTTCAATTTTTAAGTACAACGTGCGGTGCCCGCACCCATCCATGGCATCGTCAAGAGATATGAACGTTCTTGCCATTAAGTTTGCGTGGACTAGGGCGAGATCGGGAGTGCTTGAGTGCTCGGCAAAGGAAAGAAATGTAGGCTCGGTTGGGAGATGAATCAGGTTTGTAGAGTCGATCAGGTTTTCTGTACCTCTCCTACATTTGCAGTACTATATCCCCACCGGCTGGAGCGGGCGTTGAAATTTCCAATCACCAGATCTGAGATGAAGTCAACATTCGGAGTATTGTTAGGTGGGTTGTATAATCCTATTATTTTGTAGTGGGTTCCTTTAGACCAAACATCGACAGATGCAGCTTCAAGTTTATTACTATTAGTCATTTCACGCAATACGGTAAACTTACTAGGTAGTCTGTGGTTAACACCATAAATAATTCCAGAAGCATAATTTTTAAAGTATAATTAGAAAAGTTTGTTATTTTATAAAAACTTGGTGAATCCGTGAAGGCACCAGCTTCGACAATAATAACAATATCAGCGTCAGTTTTTGAAATTAAAGTTTTAAACTCAGTAAATTTGGGATGATTTAATCCTCCCGCGTTCCAAAATATAATACGAAAGTCGTCGTTAGCTTAGTGGCCCTGAAAAGGGCCGTTGGTATTCATTCTTCCAATTCTCGTTCTTGTAGCGATCATTTAGCTCGATTGGAGGTGGTTGGCTCGACTTCGGCGTTCGCCGTAGCAGATTTAGCGTTACCCAGGTTACACCACGAGGAGGACTGCTACATTGTACCCCTCTTAAAATAGTTAAACCATTCTTTTGTTAAAGATTCCCCAGCCCCTTTATGAACACTTCGAAATAGAACATTGGTTAACCTGTTCCGTAATTTTAGGAACTATCTTTGTCACTTTGGCTTAATATTTCTTCTGACTATTTTTCTTTTTGGTAATAAGCTGAATTTATTTTTTAGCTTCAAACGTTATGTTATAGAGTCCCTAGAATTTTAAAATTAATTTTATTTGATTCCTTAAATTTAAATTTTACAATGTTTACCTAATATGACATCAAAGAACAATTTGTTTTAAAACTTTTACACCCAATCTTAAGTTTACTAATACATTTTATTCATACTCTAATTAGTTACTTCCTATATCTTAAACTCATTTCACTTAACACCTTTTACATAAATACAAAGTTACATCATAAAAAATAATAATAAATAATAATTTTATAATTTCCTAAATTAAATTTCCCTTTTGGCAGTTTATTAAATTTAAGTTCGTTAACGAATATTAATTTTTATTTTTTTATTCGTAGCACAATATTATTATTTTTATAAATCAAAGAAGTATTAAATGGGTCTTGTCAATTTTTCGTATGATCAACATAAGGGTCGCATTGTCCTTGAATATTACAGGTGTTTTCCTCTCTCAAATGAGGTATTTTCGTTTATAAGGTAAAATTGACCTGGCTCTGATGGTTGTTCCTTAATTACAATTGGCGGATTTGGTTTCTTCAAAAAACGATTAATTTCATACCGCTGTCTAATTTCGTGTCTTTGACAAAATTGGCCTGGACTATTTTGTGATGTTAGCTGAAAGTGTTCTCTTTGTAGAAAGTGAAATTCTGTAATTAGGTTGACAAACGCACTTTTACCCTTTATCCCTCTAGTGGTTAAAGTTGCTGCAACATTTAGGTTAAAAGTAGTGCCACTTTCTTACTTACCAATACAGCTGGTATTTTAGGTGATAAATCTTGGAAAAACAATAATTTTCTTTCCACGCAATCTAACATGTTGACCTGTCCCCTTCGAATTTCGACTGAAGTTAAATTATTTGTGTTTTGCTTAAGGTGGTAGTCTAACTGGTTTAACTTAAGGTTGTCAGTAATACATTGTCCCATGTTAATTTCGATTGTGTTTAAATCTTCCGCTAGTTTTTGTAGTCGATCTTCGCATATTATTTCCACGTCCACTAATTTAGTTTGTGTTGCATCAATTTTATTGTTTAATTCTAAGCTTTCATCATTGCATTCTTCCTTATCCTTAACTAATACATCATTAATGTCTTTTTTAAATTCTTCATTATTTCTAACTAATTTATCGTTAATTTCCTCAATTTTTTCTTTGATATCGTTTTCTTTATTATTTATTTTATCTAATTTGTCATTAATATTATCTAATTTACTATTTGAAGTTTTCTTTATATCTTGTGTAGTTTGGTTAATTTTTGCACTTAAGAATTGCATTAACTGTAGCATATCTATTCGGGTTACACTAGCCCCTATATTTGTCTCTGTCCCCACACTCAAATTTTGTTAATCTACTGACGAATTTGTCCCTACATCCTCTATGTTTTTCACTAAGTATGCTGTGTTCCTTGTTTGCCCTAATTGTTTAATTTGATTACTATCCTACATTTTATTAATTTTTTTAAAATTTCTCCTACTTGGAATAAAATTAACCTCTAGCTCTTTTACAGTTTGATTAATGTAACTAATTATTTTCTATGATTTAAAGTCACATCTCTAATAAAATTCAGTACATACTTATTTACGTTCACAGTCTTTTATTAAATACCTTAATTAACACTTTTACTTAAGGCAATAGATTGATAAATTTATTTAATACTTTATGATTATCTTTTTAAAATTTATTTATTTATATTGCCGCATTCTATTTAACACTGGCTACATGTTGGGCGCCAAATTATATAACCTAATTTATTTTAAAATATAACTTGTCTTTTAGGTCATTTATTTAATTACCTTAACAAGCTTTTGCCTCACCTTCAGGATTCTAATTAACACTAATATCAATTTTAACACAACTTGCATTTATTCTTGACACTTAATTAACACATATTATACCCATTGTTCCTAATACTATTTGTGACAAGATTGATTCCTATATTAATATTACAATCACAAAAAAAAACAATGGTAAACTCTTGAGGCTTTAGGTTATTACAATAAAGTTTAAAATGACAGTGATAGACAGTGACTTTCTTTCTTAACCCCGCGTTATCTCTCCCCCCATTACTTATTTTTAGTTAATTTGATTAATTCCATAACCCTCTACAAAGACCTTGCCGCAACGGTACATTATGATAACCCAGGTAATTTAAGAAGTCCTATCTTAAAATAGTTGAGCCCTTCTTTTTTAAAGATTCCCCTGCCCCTTTATGACTACTTCGCAATAGAACAATGGTTAACCTGGTCCGTAATTTTAGGAACTATCTTTATCGCTTTGGCTTAATATTTCTTCCGACTATTTTTTTTTTTTTTTAAATAAGCTGAATTTATTCTTTAGCTTCAAACGTTATGTTATAATATATATATATATATATATATATATAGTTTAAAGAGGACAAAATATAAAGGATACAGTCTATTAATAAATAGCCTTTAATACAAAATAAAAAGAGGTTTTTGAACAAAAAGTATATAATACAGTATATAATACAGTATATAATAAGTATATCAGTATATAATAAAGTAGAGTTACTATAATTCGAGGTAGATGGGACCTAAAACCCCTCCGATTACAAGGAAATAACTTCCTGTCTATTAGAAAAAACAGAAATTTTGATGAATCCTAATACTAGAATTGGAAAATGCACAAAATACGTTTATGGAACTTTATTTATTACAATACTTCCATAAACTTATTTGGCTTTGAAGTACATTGTTCATCACAGCAGCCAAATGTTTTTGAAAAATGTTGTCATGTGTCTTCTGCGCTTGCTTATCATATCGTCTTCGTGCTAAGGTGTCTTATCAGAAGAACATCTGTTAGTGTGGTGTCTGTTGTTTCATAGAGCGTAGTGCAGTTTCCAAGGCGGTATTCCTTCACCCTTTATGTACTGTCTCGGTAGAACCTTCATCTTCTCTCTCGTCATCACTGCCTTCAGTAGTTTCTTGTACCAATCATAAATTCTGTTATCTCAAACTGTCCGCATCGGAATTTTCACAACCTGAAAGTTTGTTGATAAAATGAAATCTGTTTCTTCTTGTGGATCAATAACAAACTCAACAGTTTCATTATGACTCAGTTTCCACGACTTTCTTGGTGTCTCTTTTTTTTCTTTTTCTCCATGATTTGTCTATGCAGTATAAGGCTCCTTTAGCAGAATTTTTTTTAGAAACTTTACAATATTACAATAAAAATATTGAAAAGAACCCCAATACCACAAAAATAATCAAAAATAACAAATAAGACAAGTTACTTAAGATTAAACCCTTATGTACATTTCGATGACCATGTCATCATCATCAGAGGGTCTTGTTACAAAACACAATCTAGCACACAAGAAGTTACAAACTAGAACTCATCATTCTAGTTTGTAACTTCTTGTGTGCTAGATTGTGTTTTGTAACAAGACCCTCTGATGATGATGACATGGTCATCGAAATGTACATAAGGGTTTAATCTTAAGTAACTTGTCTTATTTGTTATTTTTGATTATTTTTGTGGTATTGGGGTTCTTTTCAATATTTTTATTGTAATATATTGTACCACTGTGCTCTTGATATTGTGTATAAACTTTACAATGCTTTCTTCCTCTTCACTCGCTTCCAAGAAAGATTGTAAAAGGTAACGTCTGTATTTTCTCCATACATTCCATACATTTCACGCTGATCCAGCCACTGGGTTAGGCCTATAACATAAAGCTCGAATATCATCAGAGCACAGTTACTCGGGTGCATTGTCTAACAGTAAAATAACCTTCCGAGGAAAATTCCGCACTTTTAAAAACTCATCAGTTTCAGGCACAAACTCATTAAAATACCCTCTTTGAATAAAGTTGATTGACGTAATCATCTTGAATTCACTGATTAAACAATAATTAAAAATTAACTTAACTAAATGAATAGGGCTTACTTGGTGACGCGTTTCGAAACAATTGTTCCTTTTGCGAAGGAAAGCCTCTACTCACCCGCACACCATAATATCAAATTCAATACAAATGAATTAACATTACTAAAAAAAGGACTAAAATATAACCTACACCCCAATAAATACATCCACAAACACAGTGTCTAACCTCCTTTTGGACATTGGATAAGCAATTGAAAACACAGCTAATACACACCATGAATATACTCTAACCAGGGGCTTGAAGGGGTAAATGCTGCTATTCTTAAACGAATTGCAAAACTTTTGTATCGTAATATAATTTTTTAATACAAATCAAATTTAATATAATTCAAACTATTCATACCCTAATTTCCTTATAAACTATATATTTTGTAAATGCATTTTCAATTTCAATTTTTGACCAAACGTATTTTCAATATTTATTTTTAATCCATCCTCAGATTTTACTCGACTTAGCGCAACATAAACTTTACCATATGTAAAAACAGGTTTAGTCAATTGAAGCCGTGCTCTTAAGAATGTTTGACTCTGAGCCTTATTTATAGTTATTGAAAATGCAAGTCTCAAAGGAAATAAGGCCCTTTTCATTTGAAATGGCATGATAGGATCTGTTAATAATATAATTTAATTCTTGGTAAAAATACGATGTTTTTTTTCCAGGACCAGTGATTATTTCTAACTTAATACAGTTGTCAAACATATCTAATACGATAAGACGTGCTCCATTAATTAAACCTGAAACATTAATTAAACATAAAATTTGTCAGTGATTCATTTCTAAAAATTATTTGTTCCATGATATCAACGGCATCCTTGTCTTTGTCACTTTTCAAAGTGCCATTTTCTAACTGTAAAAGCCAGTTGCAAAATTCGGCTTCTTCATTGTTCACACGTATGATTTTTGTTAACTCCAGATTCTGCTTTTCTTTGCACACGCCTCTAAAATTTTAACTTTTTCTTTCATAGGCAAAACAGGCAAGACTTGTCGAAAACCTCCTCCGAATAATATTATCTTTCCTCTAAATGAAGTGTTTCCATAAATTGGGTCAACACATTTCATTAAATCTTTCAATAAACTATCTATACAATTTAACGCCAGATACTGCATTCAAAATTTCTACTGTCAAAATTTTCAAACTGTCTACGACTAATTTTTGATTATACATTGTAGCACCTTTTGCAGTCTGGTAATTCATGTTGTATACATAAGTAGCAATATTATCATTTTTTGGAACTGCGGGACCAATGTTTCCCCACCAAACAGTTTTCTCTAAGAATTTTATCTATATTTTGTAAAGCAATGCATCTTTAAAATTCATCCATATTGTTTAAGGTTATGTTGGTTCACAAAAGCAGCATATGAAAGCAAACACCTCCCTTAGTTGTCTAGGCATATGTGTATTTTGATGCTCTTCCATGCAACTTTGCCTTTCGTTATCATCATTTAAAATACCCCTTACTAATGCTGCCTCTTTGAAGGCATTTAATTGAATATTATTAAAGCGTCGTAGATCTGTGGATGATGTTGCGCCTTTTAAGTGTAGTAGTAACAATTGTAGGTAAAAGCAATTCTTAAAAGCAGACAAAGGTAATTCCATCGTAATAATGCACCAACAAGACATCGACAAGAAAATAAACAGTTTCATAACTGAAAACAAAATAACCGAAGTCTGATCAGACCCCACACCTAAATTTCAAACAGAAATTAAAAATCTTCTAAAATAAATGCACCGAAAACATGAAAAGTGATATGAAAAGAAATATTAAAACAAATAAAACCCAAAGCCTCCACATGAAATGCTTTACCTAAAATCCACAAAGAAAACACACCCATCCTTCCACTAATCAAACACACACATGCACTACCACATAAGCTAGCCAAATACATAGATAAACTTATCAGAGACAACATAAACTTTCACAATCATACATCCATACACAATAACATAGACCTCATACACAAAATTCATCCACATACCACACAACTCCATCATTGCCTCATTTGACATAAAAAACCTTTACACTAATGTGCCAATAGAACAAACACTCCACATACTACAAAATATGCTCACAGCAAACAACACTACATAAACTTACACATGAAATAATCACATTCACCAAACTCATCACATCACAAAACTACTTCACATACCAACACATATACTACACACAGAAAGATGGCCTCCCTATTGGGTCCCCCATCTCAGGCATCCTAGCAGAAATATTCCTACAACATATCGAACAACAATAATTCTACAGAATTATAATCACACACATTAAATAATTTATTACCATAGATATGTAGATGACATCTTAATATTATACAACGGCAACAAACGGCAAATCAAAAAAACTACACAATTACAATTAATACCTTACACCAAAAACTACCTTTTGAAATTCAATTCTTTTCGTGATGGATTTCACACTTTCATAAAGAATTAATTTTCACAAGTTTGTTTTCGTTTAAGTATTAAATATATAAACTTCTACATTGATTTTGCATATTATAAAAATAAATTGTGGGGATCCCACTTCATAAATGTATAAACTTTTCAAAATATTTCGAAAAATCACACAATACAGTTCATAACTGTGTTTTTGTATGTTATCTGTTACTTTTCTGAAATAGTATCTTTTACAAATGTTTATTATGTTCAGTGTAATTTTATTTTATTTCTCATAAAGAGTATTTCAATCTTCTGCCCAAACTAAATTAATTTTCTTCCGTAAAAGTTTTTAATTGCTATTTAAAAGTTAAACTACATAATTGTAATAAAAATAACATTGCAGTAAACAGTATTTAGACCACTTTGTTCACAATCATGGACATAAATCAAGTGCTTTTTATTATAGATGGGAATTACATGATTGTAATGAAAGTAACATTTAAGTAAATAAAATTTAGACCAATTTGTTCACAATCATGGACATAAATCAAGTGCTTTTTATTATAGATGGGAATTACATAATTGTAATAAAAGTAACATTGCAGTAAACAGTATTCAGACCAATTTGTTCACAATCATGGACATAAATCAAGTGCTTTATCTTATAGATGGGAATTACATAATTGTAATAAAAGTAATATTGCAGTAAACAATATTTAGACCAATTTGTTCACAATCTTGGACATAATTCAAGTGCTATTTCTTATAGATGGGACAACCAAAACAGACAACCTTCTTCTGTCAGTTTTACGTTGAAACCCATTTTGTTTTTTTTTTCAGATGGAGTTGATGTTTATCTTCACCACTGTAATACTTCTGATGCTCTGTTTGCTCTGTTGGCAAAAAGAATGAAGCCCGTCTCAGTCCGAACACAAAATGTACTCGAATTGTAACAGTTGAGCCTTTTTTCCTGGGGTAAGTATTTATTAGGGCTTTATTTAAAATGTGTGTTAATTACTAATTAAGAAATTAATTAACCTTACTTAGCAGGGGCTCCTAGAATCAGCGCTCTCACACAAAAATTATATAAACCCTTATTCACTTGAAACTCGTAAATAATCGCTTCTGACTTCTTCTTTAGCTCGTTAATAAAATTTGGTACCGGCCTTGAAATCTTAAATTTTGAATACTGGAAGCTTATAAATTTCTAGGTTACGTCCGAAAATGCCATCACGTCTGTTCTGTTCAAGAACCTCTGTAGAAGTGGGGCTTCTGCAAGGGCACGCCAACGGATTTTCCCACCCTTGGTTATTATTTCGAATTTTGTGATTGGTCCATTGGATCAGGCGATATCAGACCATGCTTACGTCACATGGGGTGATGTGGTAATTGGCCTAAGTTACTCACTCGTACGATATTTTACATTTTTACCCGCTAGGGGCGCTACTATCTATGCTATCTTCACAATGTGCACCAAGAAAACAAAAATTTTCTTTTACATTGGGACGATATAATTATTAAATAAAAATCAAATATATAAATGAATTTATATGTAACACCTTATTTTTAAGAGTGTTACAGAATATACACAAATATTTCTAAAAGAAGTGAAATTGTGTATAAAAAGATTTTCACCTATTGTGTAATTCAAAATGAAAACTTATTTAATTTATGCATACAAATATCAATAAAATGGAAATTTCTTTTATTGTGAATGAAAAATAAAGAAAAATGGAACCATACAAGAAACAATTCATTTAGATCTCAAATGAATACAGTATTGTTAATTTATAATGGTAATGTTAATATCAGGATATCATTTCTTGTGGAAAAAATTCTTGCAATTTCAAAAAAAATATTAAATTTGTATTGTTTCTATTAAATGTATCTGAAACTATTTATGGCTGATAAACGGTTCTTACTATTTACTACATATAAATATTATATGTTTTCTAAACAATCAAAAATGAAATGAACACTTACTTTTTTATTGGAGATTAGAGTTCTACCTCTAAATGAAATCCTATGTATATATCCCAGTGCATGATCACTACTGATGAATAAAGTCGTTTCAGCTATTATCAAAATAAAATATAGAGATATCATTGAATGGCCAGTATAAGTGAATTTTTATACCCTCGAATTAGAAGAAACTATAAAATAAACTTTCTAGACGTTACCATCACCAAACACAACAGCAGACACAACTTAACAGACACAACAAAATATACAGAAAACCAACAACTACCGATATTGTCATAGATAATACATCTAATCACCCCACACCACACAAACACACTGCATTTTTTTCAAATGTTACACCGCCTTATCCATATACCTATGCTACAGAAAGGCAACGACGAAGAACTCAGTACCATAAAATACATCGTTCAACAAAACGGCTAACCACATACACTCATAGACAACATACTCAGGAAAATTAAACATAAACACCATCAAACGACCACGCAGACAAACCACACAAAAAACAACAAATACATATCCCTCACCTACCACAACAAAAACATAGACAAAATAGCCTCCATAATAAAAAAAAACTTCATTACCAAATGTCCTACAAAACAACAAACACTTTAAGACAGCACATACAAACTTTTCAAAAACAAACTGATAAATACAAACTATCAGGTATTGACAAACTAACATTGTCCCAGTTATTACATCGGCCAAACCGGTAGGTCATATTATACACGCTTCGATTAAGCGTGTATTAATCGAAAAGAAAACTAACAAACTCAAAATACGGCTACACAAAACACCGAAACAATACGCAACACACAACACACACGGACATATATACTAATTTAAATGTTCTAAATACATTAAAACAAAGTAAAAAACTAACAACCTTAGAAAAATACGAGATTTACAAACACTACATAACAGATAAAGAAAATATATTAACTGATCACACACATTTTTAAGCCAACAGCCTTTTCCATTAAATGACACACAACCAAAATAACAAAACCCATTCCACAGTCACAAATCCATCCCGTTACAGCCTTTTTATTCAACCGATGCCGCCAGTAGAGGATTAGCTTCGTAGAAGGTACGATTGTTTTGAAACGTATCAGCAGGTAAGCACTTACATATTCACTTAGTTAAGGAGTTTTTAAATATAACTTAAACAATGTTATAAGTAGGTATTGCGTAACAGTAAATACTCGTTTTCCCCCGTACTCGTGGGACGTTAATGGACCACGTAAGTAAAAGAATTGATTTTGAGACTGCACAGACAGCGGGAGCCAATGAAACGGCAAACCGTGAGTCTGTAGCAGATGTGTAAACGGCAACCATCACTGGGGGTGCGGGGGCGGCTATCAAGCTGCCGACTGCAGAAACCGGTGAAGTGGCTGTAGAGTTGAGCACGCTGTCTAGTCCTGGAGCTGCTCTGCGGACCCAGGCGACTGCAAATTAAGCAGAACAATGATCAAGATCCTCCAAGTGAACCTACAGCATAGCAGGGCGGCGAGTGCTGTCGTGTGTAGGATGCTGGACAGGGGAGAGGTGGACTTGGTTCTCATCCAGGAGCCATGGATTTCTGGAGGACGGGCTGGTGACATCTGGAGGTAAGTTGTTGTACGATAAGGACTCCGGTGTTCCCAGGACGTGTATCCTGGTTAGGAGGGGGTTGAGTGGTTTTGTACTAACGGACTTCTGCTGCAGGGACTTAATAGCAGTGACGGTGGAGCTGCGGGCGGAGGGGAGGATGAAGAGGCTGAACCTTGCCACGGCATATCTCCCCTTTGACTACGCGGGGGCTCTATCAACACAAGAGCTGAGGAGGCTGGTCGAGCACTGCGGGGCTGTGGATGAGGAGCTGCTGGTGGGGATGGATGCTAACTCCCATCACACTTCGTGGGGAAGTACAGGTACCAACACTAGAGGTGAGGAACTTTTAGCTTATCTTAGCTCTAAGAATTTACTAGTCTTAAATCAGGGGGAAGAGCCGACGTTTGTCACTAGGGCCAGACAGGAGGTCCTGGACATTACGGTGGCATCGAACCAGACGGCTAGGTATGTACTAAACTGGCATGTGTCGGATAAACCATCTTCTTCTGACCACAGACATATTAGGTATGATATCTCTCTAAATCCAGCCATGCTACGGCCAACCAGGGATCCAAGAAGAACAGACTGGGACTCCTACAGGAGGGACCTGGGTGTTCGGATTGAGGAGGCTGGATTGGAGTATGGTGGGAGGAGAGAGCTAGAAGACTCTGCCGCATTGGTTTGCGAGGCTATAGTAGAATCCTTTACTGATAACTGCCGTCTCAGTGAGGGGAGAAAAGTAGGGGATCCGTCATGGTGGAACAAGAAGATAGCCAAACTTCGGAAGACCACCAGGAGACTCTTTATTAGAGCAAAAAAGAACGGTGAGTGGGACCAGTATAGAAAAACACTAACCGAATACAACAGGGCAATTAAAGAAGCACGCAGGAAGTCCTGGAAGGGGTTTTGTCAAGAGATTGACAAAACTCGGGAAGGGGCCCGACTGAATAAAGTGCTCTCTAAGGACCCAGTTAACCCGGTGGGGATGCTAAGAACCCCACTGGCAAATATAACAAAAACTGCAGGGGAAACCGTGGAAGAATTAATCAGAACACATTTCCCTTCCAGTACTCTGAGGAAACTTGGGGGAGCAGACACTGAACCAGTTGCCAAACTCTCCACAAGACGTGGTAAGAGGGAGGACTGGGAAGTGGCAAGGAGGATAGTAACTCCACAAAGGGTGAGATGGGCTATTGGCACATTTAAACCCTACAAATCTCCAGGTCCAGATGGGATCTATCCTGTGCTGCTGCAGCAGGGAATGGATTTGCTGGTACTGGTACTTAAATTATACAGGCTGAGCATTGCTCTAGGGCATGTGCCGGCAACCTGGAAATCTAGTGAGGTGGTCTTTATACCTAAGCCCACCGGTAACCAATCGGAAGGGAAAGGATACAGACCTATTACACTCATGTCCTTTGTTCTTAAGGGACTTGAAAAACTAGTTGATAGGCATATTAGGGGGGGGGGTGCTTTGGCCATAAAACCACTGCATTGGAACCAGTATGCTTATCAACCGGGCAAATCCTGCGAGGGAGCTCTCCATCAAGTGGTTGGTAGGATTGAGCAAATGATCGCCAAGAAAGGATGTGCCATGGGTGCCTTCCTCGACATTGAAGGGGCTTTCAATAACCCCTCAGTGGAGACGATGGTAAGTGGTGCAAGACGTCATGGAGTGGATGCAACCACTTGTGGTTGGATAAGTTCCATGTTAAAAAAACAGAAGCATTTCTGTAGAGGTGGCAGGGGAGGTCAGAAGGGCGGAGACAAGTCTAGGCTATGCACGGGGGGGGGGGGTTCTCTCTCCTCTGTTGTGGTGCCTAGTGGTTGACAACCTTATTGAACTCCTGAATGAACAGGGGTACTTCTGTCTAGGATATGCGGACGACATAGTTGTTCTGATCCTAGGCAGATTCCCTGATACAGTCCTTGAGGTAATCAGAAATCCTCTACGACTGATTGAAGAGTGGTGTAAAAAGGAGAACCTTAGGGTAAATCCAAAAAAGACTGCTCTCATCAACTTCATCAGACAGCGAAAAGATCTGACGACCAGGATGCCCCGCTTGTTTGGTGAATACCTTGAGTTTGTGGGGAAGGTGAAGTACCTGGGAGTTACTCTGGACAGGAAACTCACCTGGAACCCACATCTTGAGAGGACAGTTAACAGGGCCAAAAGGGCACTGATGACTGTGAGAAGAATGGTGGGTAGGAAATGGGGACTGAGGCCATCAATGATGCACTGGATGTATCTGATGGTGATAAGACCTATGATTACCTATGGAGCTCTGGTGTGGTGGACAAAGGCCAACCAGGCACAGACAAGAGCTAAACTGAGCTCTATCCAGAGATTGGCCTGTCTGTGCACACTGGGAGCGATGTCAACTACACCAGGTGCAGCAATGGAAGTAATGCTTAACCTCCCTCCGCTTGAGCTTGTCCTTAGGAGAGAGGCGAGGCTGGCGGCATGGAGATTGCGCAACTCGAGCAACTGGGCTAACCTCGCAGATGTCTCGGGACATATGAGAATCGAGTGCGTGGTCAAAGAACCCGTCTTGGAAATGGGCAGCGACCACATTACTCGAATGTTTGCACCTGACCAGGTCCACCAAACTATGATGGAATGGTCGGAGACATTAACATCGGGAGCTCAGATCTGGTACACAGATGGCTCCAAGATCGACTTCGGCACTGGAGCGGGGGTGTATTGTAAAAACCCAAGGGTAGAACTAGTTTTTTCCTTGGGGAGGCATACCTCTGTCTTTCAGGCCGAAGTATATGCTATAAATGCCTGTCTGGGAGAGATAGCAAGAAGAGAAACACACGGTACCCGGATTGCTATTTTCTCCGATAGTCAGGCAGTAATTAAGGCACTAAACGGACACGTGGTCACCTCGGCCATAGTCAGGGAGTGCCTAATTAACCTACAAGCTCTGGCAAGGCACAATCAAATCAAGTTAGGTTGGGTGCCAGGGCATAGGGGAATACTTGGAAATGAAGCCGCAGATGCGCTGGCCAGGGAGGGGTCTTCGACTCCCCTGATTGGACCGGAGCCTGCTGTAGGTATTTCCAAATCCATGGTCAAGATGACGGTGCTCAGGTGGATGGCTGAAAGACACTGTGAGCACTGGATCAGGGCCGAAGGGATGAGACACAGTAAGCTAACCCTTAGGAAACCTTCCTTGGGGATGCAGAGGAGTCTCATCTATCTGTCTAGGCAGGAATTGAGGATAGTCACAGGTCTACTCACGGGACACTGTGAACTAAGGAAACATTTGCATAAAATGGGTATCTACTAAGATGAACCAGTGTGCAGATTATGCGGGCAGGAACTGGAGACTGCCACACACATTATTTACAGATGTGAAGTACTTGCTGAGAGGCGCTTCAACCTCTTTGGTGATGGAACGGCTTTGGTGGATGCTGAAGGTAAAACTCTAGTCAGGAAACCCCTAAATCTGGTAAGGGCGAAGGGGTTATTTGACTAGATCAGGGAGGTAAGTACAATATACCTTAAGGTAGCAGTCCTTCGGGCAATTCATACCCGCTCCCAAATTATATAAAAAAAAAAAAAAAAAAAAAAAAAAAAAAAAAAAAAAAAAAAAAAAAAAAAAAAAAAAAAAAAAAAAAAAAAACAGCTAATACTTTTGCACTTAATTCCTGACTTGGTTTTAAACAATCTTTCATTGACGAAGCTGACTCATTACTCGTTTTATTGAGAACCAGGTTGCATTCGTCATGAAACAATTATTTCGAAATACATCCGCAAGTAAGTTGAAACGTATCCACTCAGTTACACAATAATTACTTAAAACATAATTTGTAAATTTAGGATCATTACAACAAGCAGCTTTAGAAATTATTAAATAAAGTTATCATCCAGTAAGTAAAACAAGATTATAAAGATATGGGCAAAAGTGGAAATGAGTTGTTTGAACAAAACTGCAACACAACTTTCAGTTATGTTCCTCCGTTCGTAAATGGAAAGTGGATTAGAACTTTGTTCTTTTCACTAAATTTTACAAAGTTTGATTAAATTTATAGATCAAGACACATTTTTGAATGCATGAATAATGGCCACATGCAACTTTTAAGGGACATGTTTGGGACAATAGTGATGATAATTGTGCAGAAGAATTAATCAAAAATATAAACCGTCAAGCTGTGGTCATATGGTTATGAATGGTGAGTGGTAATTATAGTGAGTAGATGGACATGAATTACAATTCCTAATTTGTCACTGAAAAATTGATGGGTGAGATAGAATAACAAGATATCAAATAGCAGCATTTGAAGCATATGCTTTTCCTACTACTTTAATTAATGGAATTACAACTGAAATATCAATATGTTCAATGCTTTGCTGTCAATCATGTGAATAACCTTTGTGGTCATATGTAAATTGCAACATCAAAGGAAAATGACAGAAATCAACTGATAATGACAGTGTTTTATATTGTGTACTGTAAATAATGTATTTATTGTATTTACAAAACTTCATAATATAATATATTTAAATAATTCACTGATGGTTTTACTTTGATGAATAGCTAAACCTTTATATTACATGTTAGTGAAACAACATCTTGGCAAACATATAATAAAGTAAATTAACGAAAAAAACGATTAGAGTCATAAAGTTTTTGATAGAGCCAAGCTAAATCAGTAAAAATGATAAATAGAAAAAAAATTAAGTACGTTGATGTTGAATAATATGATGTTTACAACACTGAAATTGAGTAAAAACCGACAGTTACCTAGTGACATTCAGATGAATCTATGTCAGCCAATATTGGAACTCAAGGAAGGGAGGTAGATGTTTCTAAAAGAGTCCACAGGACAGACAATTAAAGGAGATTGAATCTTCTAGAAGGGTCTAGTGAGTACTACATTACTAAGTAATTTGAGCCGCCTGCCGCTACTTTTTTATACATCAATATTAAAGTTAAACTGTTGATGTATCCTAAGTGTTCATTTGAAACAACCAATTGTTCAAAATTATTGGAATTATAGTTTATTATCTTATGTACATAGGAAAAATTGAAATATTGAGACTGCCTAAATAAATATGAGAAATCTGGTTTAAAAAGTAAGTTTAGAAAATTCTGTAGAAAATTAAATTACAAATTAAAACTTCTCTTAATCTTATAAAAAAATGTTACTTTTACTTGTTAATCATTTTCATCTATTATATTTCAATGGCCAATTAGGTATTGTAATTTATGTCTATCAATTCACAATTCAACCATTTGTTGTCCATATAGACAATGTATCACTGAAATTTCTAAAAATAAGTTTTGCATATCTTCATTGGAAATTGATTTATCTGTTTCATTGGATTGAGCATACCTTTCCTTAGTCTTATTGTTCTCCTTTCTCTTTAAAATCTATTCTTTGGTAGATATGTTGAACATTTTTACCCTGCTTTAATTATAGATTCCAAACATTAATAACCATATGACCAACGCTTGATGGTTTAGGTTTATGATCAATTCTTCTGCACAATTCTCATCACTATTGTCCTAAAGCCTGTTCCTTAAAATTTGCATGTAGCCATGTTTCATGTAATAAAAAATGTCTTGATCAATAAATTTAATCAATATTCGTAGCACTTAGTGAAAGGAACAAAGTTCTAAAATGCCCTTTTCCTTATAGGAATGGAAGAACATAATTGAAAGTTGTGTTGCAGCTTTGTTCAAACAACGCATTTCCACTCTCATCCAAATCATTCTAATCCTTTTTTACCTACTGGATGATAACTTTTTTCCATTATTCCTAAAAGTTGCTTCTTGTAATGTTCTTGAATTTACTAATTATTATATAAGTGAGTGAATACATTTGAACTTACTTGCGGATGTATTTAGAAACAATTGTTTCATAACGAAAGCGACCCGCTACTCTATGAAACGAGTAACGGGTCAGTTTCGTCTATGAAAGATTGTTTCAAAACACTTCAGGAAGTAAGTTCAAAAGTATTCACTTAGTTACCCAATAACCACTTATAATATTATCTAAGTATTTTGAAATTTCCTTGATATATTTGAATACTTGTACACTATACCAAGATTGAATCCATTTTTAAAGTCCTAGAAAAGTTAAATTTTTAGTTTAAAATCAAAGGAAGGCTGTGATTACTAGTTAAATTTCCACAATTATCGGAAAATTAAATAACAACCATTTTTCTTTTTTTTTTAAGCCAATGTTTTAGAATGTATGTCCTACATTTGTGAGCCGTTTCTTCTGAATTGCACAAAACATCATTCTAACAACTAAGGAACTTCTTTAAAAGCATAAGTTTGGTACTCCTCAAATACAAACAGCTTCCTTCTCTTATGTTTAACAATAATTATGTAGCTCACTATTGCTGGTTTTGAATTTAGGTAAACTGTCACTCTGATCAGCAAACATTTGTGTTTTGACAAATGATTGAATTCTTCTCTTTGACTATTGCTGAAGAAACCCTATGAAGGACATTGTCAATCGACGTCTTAACTTTTCTACCAGAACTTCTCCCACCATGATATTACACTAGAGACAGTTTAAAATCGATAACTGTTATATTTATGCCAGAAACAGTTATGCCCCAAAGTTATAATCTCTGGCCTATCTCTACCACTCACTCACTTACCATTACTTTCTCATTTCTAGATAATATTATACCATTTTACCTGTTATGTAGCTAAATTAAATTGTTTAAAACTAGAATACCACACATAATTGATGCAACTCAAACTACAGGTTGTTTAAAGCTGAGCCAAGGTGAGGAGCACAGAAAAAGAGTTGAAACATGCTTAATTATTACAATAAGTATATTCCATTATTATTTGTTGTTAGGTTAAGGTAAAATTGGCTTTGCTTAAAAATAAATTTTTGCTTTTTTTGAAAATGTTCCATCGATGGAGCTAGCAGAAAATTCCCAGGGAAGTTTCTGAGTGCACAAGGGTGGGAGCATTTCCGAATTCTCGTGGGAAATAGACCTTTAGGCATTCCTTTTCAAGGCACCTAAGAAGGAGAATCCACGGGCTGCTATAGTTAAAATTTTTGTTAAAGTTTTAAATAATGTACTTTTCTTATATTTTATTAAAAATGGGATTATTTCTTAGTGGCTTTGTTATGTTTAGTTTGTTGATTCAAAATTTAAAAGTGAACAGGTGTAATTAATATTAAATGTTTTAACAAAGCCACGTGATTGTAAGTGATTGTAAAAGGTATGTTTTAATTTTAATTTTTTTAATATTTTTGGTTTTAATGAAATCAGTAAATATAAAGTACCAGAATGCTTTAAACCTAGCTTTGTCAGAGAACATTTTCAAAATATGTAAACTTAAGTATTTTAATTTGTTAAGAAATAAAGAGAAATAAGCAAATTATAAAATAAATGTAATATTTTGACTTCAAAATTGTTTTGAAAATTAAATCTCACTTATAAACATAACGATAATTTAATTCAACCTGTCATTGATAGAGCTAATAAACAGACAGCCAGTCTGCCTGCGTTAATAGTTAAATAGAATTGTTTAGACAAGCAATTGACCCGGCGAGTCTCTGTAAGTACAAGTGGACAAAGGTAAACAAAGTTTTTGAGATAGGTCAATTCCAAACACGACCCATTTACAAAATACCGGTGGGTTACAGAGTATGTTCAAGACCATCTAAACTATTGACATTCAAGGACACGCATCATATGTCACACTGATATAAATTATTTGGGTAAATAATAAAATTCATTGCTTTCATGGGCAGAAAGGAACTGACGGTAAAGCTAAAATGTCAGTTACTTACCCATTGGAATTGTTATCTAGATTGATGATAACAACTGTGTTTTGTTGCAGTACCTAAATAACACAAAGTAATATTAACAATATTCTTGTGTTTTTTTGGCAAAGTATTTTCATATTTATATTTGTTACTCAGTGGTAAAGCTTTCTGAAACAGCTTATTTGCTTACATTAATTTTACTTTTTTATTCTTTATTACTATATTAAACAAAATGTACAGGGCAAATATATACAGGAAAATAGACAACCACTGACACAGTTGTATCTTATGACTAATTTACTCTTTCCGATATTAATCAAAATAATTTAAAGTTATACATGTCTATAAAGGTTTGCGTAACTGAGCAAAGTTAAATCATATCTGTGATGCATGTTGTGGAAATATAAAGTATGAGACATATCACTACATCTGCAATATATGAGTTCACTCATGTTCTTATCTAATTCATATAGACTGCTGGTGCTCGAAGTAATACAAGTGATATATTGTTTTTATTATATTAGCCTGTATGAAGAAGACTGAGCTCAGTACTATGGTCTTGTATGTCTTTAACTATCATGCCCAATCCAATCAATCTTACAAAAGTAAGTACTTGCACATAGCCTTTACTATAATAGAAATAGAGGAGGGCCGTTTTGTGATTCAAGTATGATATTTGATTCTGCTATGCAGAAAATTCTATTCCAGATAGTTTCCGTTTTTAATTTTAATCTGAACTTTTCAAGTATGTTTTATTTTTACATATAGCTGAAATTATTTTGTTGCGTTTTTATAGTATAGTGCTTGATGTGAAAAATCTGTGTTAATTGAGTTTGTCATTGGTATAAAATTCATTACAGATATAAATTCAGGAATGGTCAATGGTTTCCTAACCCAGAGATGGGCAATGTACGGCCATGTGGTTTTTGAGTCACCCCTAAAATTACTCATAGGACAATTTAATAGTGTTTTATTCTCATAGTGTTCCTTTGTTGATAGTGGTTTTTGATATTTTAGATCGTTAGAATTGCAAGTAGAAAACCTAAAGTTGATAATGATCGATAAAGATCATATAAATTTAATAATCTACTTTAAATTATCTACGTATATATTTTGTCATGATGATAAGAGAGAACACACATTTTATATTTGTAACTTTTCAAGAGAGAGAGACGCAAATGAAACGTCTTTTGAAGGAATTAAAGCATTGTTTGGGGTTTTGTATATTTGTGGAGCAATGATGTCTTCGTAAAACATTCTAAAGGTATATGCACAACAGACAGAACTGGTTTGCATATAGTAACGTGTACAATGTCAAGACACAGATTCTATTTTCTCTTTCAAGGATTACGTTTTGATATATGTTGTGTTTGTACACTATTCTTGTTTATAAAATATTTTGTTTTCATGATTATTGTAACAAAACACGTTTATTTACAATATAGGCTATAGCATTATGTTTGACAATATTACAAACAAACATTTTAATTACAGGCGTTATTTGTTTATCTGTGAACTTAGACAAAAAACAATAAATGCTGTGCTAATTGTGGGAAAAGTGTTTGTAAAGACCATTTAGTTGAAGTATGTGAAGAGTGTTTTGACGTATAAAAAAGTAAATAATATTGCATGAGTTTGTTCATATCTTTTATAGTATAACAAAATATGTTTATATAAATTTGTATTTATAACATTAAATATTTTACTGATATTGACCTGAAAACTAATTGGGGTAAAAAATTACCCCGCGCGAGCTCTGGTGTAACGGGTATTAGCGCCAGTCCTCTAGGGTTAACTAACAGAATAAATAGTAAATTATCATAAATCATTAACTATTGTTTCTTACAAGGTTGTACACCAAATAATCTGAAACCAATTTCTCTAAAACACATTAAAAAAAATTTTAACTAAAGGAAAGAAATTATAGTAAATTTAATTACTATAGCATCCAGCAATGCTATTGGCTGTTTTTTTTTTCACAAATGAAAGTCACTTCTACTATAGAAGAAAAATATTTAACATTACAATATTAATTATATAACGTAGATAAAAGTATTGCATCACTTCATACACTTGTTATTGTTTAAACACTGGTAAATTGTTTAAGATACTATGCTGTTGCATGAAATGTAAACCAAAATTATCATTTAAAACACTTTATTTTCCTAACAAAATTAAAATACTAAGATATATTTTTTTAAAAAAAGTATATAAATAACTTTAAAAAATCCATGTCCTCCCATGATCAAAATTATTTTGATGACTATAATTGTTTCCCATAAAGTGTGGATAGAAAATAAATGACCCAATCACATACCTAACCTATCAACATAACCAGACCAATTGTTTACACTAAAATGATGTTTAAAGCAGCAGTCAGAAAGTGGTTGGTTGTCATCTCACTACTGCAAAGAGGACAGGTGCTGGTATGCATAGGCCAAACCAGAGTAAGTGCTTCCAAGTAGAAATGGATTTATTTCTTAAATGAGTTAATAGATGTCTGTTTTAACTTCTAACTACCGTCGTCGTGCCTGACAGGCACTGGTACCTATGAGGTAGTTTAGCTTCTCCCGCCCTAATACTCAAGGTCATGGACTTCAGTAGCTTCCTATTTAGTAATTCTTTTCATGGTGTTAGAGTTGTTTGTACAATTTTGTGCATTGTATTAGTTTTATAATAACATGAATTTTTGGTTGTGCCTCACAGGCACAACGTCAGTATTTGTGTAACATTTTAAACTTTTATAGTATGTTTTTTGTTTTACCCTATTTATGTCATTATAGTATTCAATTACATAAATTGAAGAAATGGATAGCCCTGGACTTTCTCGATTAAAAAGGAAACTAATTTCAACTAATGAGTCTCAAGTAGTAGAAATATAAGAGTGATTTTGAATATACCATCATTGACGGGTTACTTGAAGAAGAAAATGATTTAGGTGCTGTATCTAATGAACAACTTTTAACAAAACTTTTAATGTGTCAAATGTTGTTTTTTATATAAAGTTTAGTGTGTACAATCAGTGAACAAAATATAATTATTGTGTTTATCATCGTGAGAATATAATCCTTTTTAGCTAAGCTGCGCAACGATCTGTGGAAGGTATGACTACAGCTTTCAATTAGTAAATAAATAATCACCGATCTTACAAAATTATGTGTAATATAGTCACTTGCAAACAGGATATATTCAAAGACAATTTGTATACAGTAAATGCAAGATAAATTGTTAAACCATACAATAAATCACACTTAGACCCAACGTGCATGTGAGGCACACAGCAGTAGTAACGTGACAAAGATTGCAGACCAGTAGTTGAAAAGTAAAACAGAGAAGTAGGTTATACTCGTTATTATTTCAAGTAGGTATTTTCTAAAAATTACATCAAGCTATACACAGAGAGGAGTCTGACAACGAAGAGTTCATGACAAAAAATATTCTTAATATCTTCATACATGAAGTAAATCCAAAAATATATGGATGCAATTTAAAATGTTTATTTTATTATATAGAAGGGAAAGATTGATTCTAAAAGTATAACAAAAAGATAATGTATATGTAATGTATCAAAGGTTATGGTAAATATGAGTTTATTCAAAAAATAATAAGAAATAAAGTCAAATCGAGGAACTAATAGGCGGGTATTGTTTACAGAATATAACTAAGACAAAATTGACAATTTTTTAAAAAAATGATCACATCTTAGAGATAATAGAAAAACAATAGTGTAGTGGTTGGTATGAACAATGTAATGTTTACGTAAAAGAGACAAGTGATAAAATGTTAACTATTGAGTTTGTTTGAATCAACATTGGACAGCCACTGAGAGAAGCTGTTGCAAAGGACACACCTTCTGAATACATAACAAGAGTTAGATATGTATATGTAAAAAATAATGATTATATTTGCAGATTTCGTGTTGTACATCTTGTGGTTTATCAAACTACTACTTTTAGTATCACTTGGCAAAGAAATCACCACTTACTGTTATTTTTAAGCACACACGTTTCACACAGCTGTTCAACCCTGTGAGTCAGGGGCAAGACTCCTGCTATTTCATATCTCAGTTCCCAGATTTACAACTAACAAAATCTTTCTAAACTCCCAAAATAAAACATATTTAAGAGTTTACCTAAGTAGATCGCGCCCCAGAATAGCACAGCCACCCCTAAACTCGGCCGCTACGTAACCTAGGACTATAGGGGTAGTTTTGGATGATGCTCAAGGTCACCCCAGCCGTGACCCCAGACCAAGGGGTGGTTTCGACCACGTTCAGGGGGGTAGGGGGTAGTTTTTCCAAAAAAAAAAAACAAAATCGGCCGCTACGTAACCTAGGACTATAGGGGTAGTCTCGGATGATGCGGGCGGACGTCGTGACCCCGACCCTAGCTTTGGGGGTAGTTTTGACCGCGTCTAGAGGGGTTGGGGGTAGTTTTTCGAAAAAATTTAATTCCAACACATTAACCCAAGCCAGCCAAAATGGATCTAACCTAACCTAACCAAAGTGTAGGGGGTGACATCGGCTACGTTCAGGACATTCCCCGGCGGATGCTCCGGGGGTAAATTGGGGGTGGGGCGATTTTCGATAAAATATTGGAACATGTGCTTTGTCCGATAGGGTGTGTAACCTAGGACTATAGGGGTAGTTTCGGATGTTGCAGAGGCCTGGCGGCGACCCTCACCCAACCCTAAGGGCGGTTTTGACCAAGCCTAGAGGGGTGTTAAATGGAAAAAACTAATTCCAAACAACTAACCTAAGCTAGCCAAATTGTATCTAACCAAACATACTCCTAATTACAAGGGCGATCTTAGCTACGTTCAGGACCACCCCATGGTGTTGATCATAGACTGTAGGGTGTATGTGACTACGTCTAGATGTAGTTATTGGAAAACCTCGCTAGCCAAATTGTATCTAACCTAACATACTCCTAATTACAAGGGCAACATTAGCTACGTTCAGGACCAGCCCTGGGGGTTATTATGGACGAAGGCAGCCCTGAAAGACCTTGATCACTGACTACGTCTAGATGTAGTTATTGGAAAACCCCGCTAGCCGAATTGTATCTAACCTAACAGACCCCCGGTTACAAGGGCGATCTCTGCAACGAACAGGACCACCCCTAGGGGTTGTTATGGATGAAGGCGGCTCTGAAACGCCTTGATCATAGACTATTGGGTGTATTTGACTACGTCTAGATGTAGTTATTGGAAAACCCCGCTAGCCGAATTGTATCTAACCTAACCTTAGTAGATTGGGCGATGTCAGCAACAAACAGGACCATCCCTGGGGGATGTTATGGACGAAAGGAGGCTCTGAAACGCCTTGAGCATGGACCAGGGGGTGACTATGTCTAGAGATAGTTTTTGGAAAAACCCTAATCAGGCAGGTCTATGACGTAACAACCACCCCTAGGACAGCCACGTTCAGGACCCGCCCCGGAGGTGGCTACCGGCGAGGGGTTAAATTGTGGAAAGATTTTATATACATGACGATGTATCTGCGCTCGAATGACTCTAGGCCTACCCTAAAATGAACGGTAAACCCTGCGTAATTAGGGCCACAGGTTGATTGCTAAACAAAACAGAGGAGTGGGATCCATGACTAGCTAGCGACCCGCGCTACAGATTATCAAAAAACATATAGACTATGGCCCACCTTTTAGAGGCGAAACAGCGTAACAAAGCCTTATAGCCTGAGTGAACAAGCCTAACCTACATGTGCAACCATGCAGAGATAACGCATAGAACCGCAAAGACACCTGGTGACCGCTATAACCCGCACAGCCGTGTTGTGAGACAAGGCTATTGTAATTGTGTCAACAAACGTATCGATTTATTACGCATGCTAGTAAAAAGTAAACAAATAGCTGTGGAAGAGTCCATTCGAGAGGGGTGGACGAGTCCATTCGAGATGGACCGTTCTCTATTAATCTCGGCGGGAGATCCCATTTGGTATGGAGGGGGCAGGCGTCTATGAAGTATAAATCTCATCGCGAAAAACAATACTTGCCATACAGCTTTGGAAGAAGAAACATTCTGGTAAGCTATCTTTTGTTACTTATTCTAGTGGGAAATCTGTAGCCTATATTAAAGCAATCGCTATTCATTGCGACCTGTGAGTCGAATAACTCATATAACCTAATATCATTGTTGATCTGAATATTTATGAAAACAAATTAATCACAATATTTTAATAATTATCTAGCAAATACGAGTATTAGCAAACAACTAGATTTAATTTTAAATTGTTCAACATATACCATTGTCAATCTTAGTAATCTTATTCTAGTTATTTTCTCAAAACTATTTCACATAGAATCAATTTGAATATATAGCATATACCTGTGTTAATTTAAGATCTATTATAGTGACTTGTATCTGTAAAATGGCCGTACGTGTTGTATCAACAGAACAGACATATGTACGAAAATTCCGTTTGAACGGTACTAGAGTGACATTCAACTTTAACCCCGTACCAGCCACGGAAAACGAGTTGGATTGGGTCAGACGAGGACTAGAGGAAATCCTAGAGACTATGAAAAACAACGCTACCGAAGACATACAACTGGGCTTCACCATGCAGAGCTTAAATCTCCGAAACCACGCCCCTGGATATATTGCATTTAGAGCTGCCTCTGCGACAACTGTGGACGCCTTGTTTAACATCCTAGGCTCAATAATCCAGAGTAACGCCAATACATTTAAAGCCGACGACACCTTCAGAGTGACCTGTACCAAGGTCAAAGTACCTGTAGGGCGTGGGCGTGCAAGACCCGGACTGTATAATAACTTCATAGAAGAATCGCACTGTAGGAAGGGGATTGTTACGATTAAAAACACAGACAACCTCTGTTTACCCCGTGCTCTGGTTGTAGCTATAGCGCATGCGTCAAGAGACCCAGAGTACAAGCTTGTGTGTATGGGCAGATGCAAACGTCAAACCAACAGAGCAAAACAGCTAATGACGGACGCAGGGGTGCAGATAGGAGACGGTGGTGCAGGCATTAGAGAGCTGCAACAGTTTCAAGATTTACTCGCCAATTATAAAATCACCGTATACAATTACGGCAGCAAAGGTCGTGATATCTACTTTGAAGGCGACGATCAGAACCCCAAGCATAAGTTAAACTTGTTATATCACGCCAACCACTATAATGTTGTTACAAGTCTGACAAGTGCGTTCGCTTGTAAATACTATTGCGAATTGTGTCATGTTCCATACAACGATCGCCTGCACCATAGATGCTCAGCCCAATGCAACTCTTGCAAGAGGACCCCGCCGTGTGTGCTTGAAGATGAAGGCATCCTGTGCGGCGACTGCAATAGACAGTTTCAAAATAGAGCCTGTTTTAAGGCGCACATGAAGAGCGTATGCCGGGCTATAAGAAAGTGCCCAGACTGTAATAGATACATTCTAACAAGGCTAAGAAAGGCCCCTCACGTGTGCGGCGAGAACTATTGTAAAGTGTGTAAGGATTACATGCCTGCAGGCCATCTATGCTACATGAGAATTGATACACGTCGCCCGCTATCAACCAACTTTCTGTTTATATTCTTTGATCTTGAAACTCGACAAGACGAAGTCATTAACGACGCTCGTGTGCATCGAGTCAACCTGTGTGTATCCCAGCAATACTGTTGGATGTGTATGAACGACGGAGGCGCCTGCCTACAGTGCACGGATAGAACCAGAGTGTTCAGAGAGGATCCCATCAACGGGTTCATGGCGTACCTAATGGAAGTGCGAAAGGCGTACAAGAAGGTGATTGTTATCGCTCACAACGGCCAGGCCTTTGACTTCCAGTTTATCCTAAAGTACGTGATAGAAGAGACACAGTTTACACCCTAACTGATTATGCGAGGCACCAAGGTCATCCTTATGGAGATTGATAACACAAAGTTCATTGACTCTCTCAACTACATGCCTATGGCTCTATCAAAACTGCCTAAAGCCTTCGATCTGCCTCCGGAAAAGAAGAAGGGATATTTTCCGCACCTGTTCAACACCCTGGCAAACCAAACGTATGTAGGCCCCATGCCTGCCAAAGAGTACTACTGCCCCGACTCCATGTTTGACAAGAATCACGAAGAGTTTTCACGATGGTACGAAGAGCAGGTGCGCAACGAGTACGTCTTTGACTTTCAAAAGGAGATATTCGAGTACTGCCTATCGGACGTGGAGATCCTGGCACAGGCGTGCCTGAAATTCAGGGCCTGTTTCCTACAAGAGTGCAATGTCGATCCGTTTCTGGAGGCGGTGACTATCGCCAGCGCATGTAACCTGGCATTTAGAAGGAACTTTCTGAAACCAAACACCATAGCCATACTACCAAAGGCTGGCTACCGCCTGGCCGATAAACAATCGTATATCGCTCTGCAATGGTTGTTGTTGCTCGAAACAGAGGGCAACCTGCGAATAAGTCATGCAGGTAACGGCCGAGAGATGAAGGTCGACGGCCTAAAGGTCGACGGGCTGTGCACAGAGACAAACACCGTGTACGAGTTCCAGGGATGCTGGTTCCACGGCTGCCCAAAATGCTTCCCCAACGGACGTGACGCTGCCCTGGAGGACGATCCGGCGGACACGCACAACGCACGCTTCGAAAGGACAAGGGCCAAGAACGCTAAAATCGCACAGGCCGGCTACCAGGTCATCGAGATGTGGGAGTGTGTATTTAGGCAGCAGAAGAAGGACGACAAGTCCATGGATTACCTCGACAACCACCCCGTCCTCAACGCAGCGCCTCTCAACCCCCGCCACGCATTCTTCGGCGGCAGGACGGGAAATATAAAGACCTACTGCGCCGCTAAAGAGGACGAAACCATCCAGTACGCCGACGTGTGTTCCCTCTACCCTTGGGTATGCAAGTATGGAAAATACCCGATTGGACATCCAAAGTTGGCCGTCGGCAACGACGAATGCAGGAAACTGGGGATGAGCGCCGAGGGGTTGCTCAAGTGCACAATTCTGCCGCCTACATCGCTCTACCACCCCGTATTGCCGCTAATGATGAATAATAAGCTGATGTTTGTACTATGTCGGACATGCGGCGAAACTCTCAATCCAGGCAATTGCGACCATACGGAGGACGAGCGGGCTCTGACGGGCACATGGACCATGGACGAGATACGCAAGGCGGTAGAGAAGGGCTATGTTGTTGTGGAAATGCACGAGATGTGGCAGTACGAGATGGCATCAGGGAACGACGGCCTGTTTAAGGATTTTATTAATAAATTTCTAAAGATGAAACAGGAAGCGTCAGGCTACCCCGGCTGGTGCAAAAATGAAGAGGACAGGGCAAAGTATGTAGAAGATTATTTCACCAACGAGGGTGTCCGTCTGGACCAATCAAAGATTGTCAAAAACGAAGGATCCCGCTCACTGGCCAAACTAATGTTGAACTCGTTTTGGGGAAAATTTGGACAGAGGGAGAACCAGACTAAAACGTCGATTATCAGGCAGCCTCAGGAACTGTTCAAAATGCTGCAGAGCCCATCCATTGACGTCAACCACATTCAGGAAGTAAACGAAGACGTATTGGTTGTGAATTGGCAGTTTGCGGATGACGTTTGCGAGATACTGCCCACCGTCAACGTTGTGCTGGCCGTCTACACTACCGCTCACGCCCGGCTAAAGCTTTACGAATATATGGACGCTCTCGGCCCTCAACTTATCTACAAGGATACAGACAGTGTGGTATACCATCATAGGGAGGGATTGCCAAGAGTGGTGACTGGAGATTATTTAGGCCAGATGACTGACGAGCTCTCGGAATACGGCCCTGGTTCCTACATTACAGAATTCGTCTCTGGAGGTCCTAAGGTCTACGCCTACAAAGTATGGTTTACAAATAAAAACAAACACGTGACCGTGTGCAAGGTCAAGGGCCTGACTCTCAATCTCGGCACATCAGCCTCGGTCAATTTTGAATCGATGAAACGGATGGTTTTGGAGGGTAGCGATCCTATCGTAACCACCAGCGATAGGATACGCCGCACAGAAGATCGTGACGTCATCACCACGTCAGAAAGTAAAATCTTCAGGTTAACTGGTGCAAAGAGGAAGTTGGACGAGGACGACGGATACAACACACTGCCTTACGGTTACAAGCGTCTACGCATGAGCGAATAGCCACGCATGAGCGAGTAGCTATATTCAACTTGACAAACGCTAATAGATTAATTTTGTATTAATTCTGTAAAGTGGTTAGATAAGCATATTGTAATTCAACCTAACAAAAGCTAGATTATATATAGGTATTATTTATTCACATTGATTACTGTCTAGTGATTAGGTAAACATAATGTATAAACAGTCTGTTAGGCAGAAGCTAGATTATATATGTATTAATTATGCACATTGATTATCTATATATTGTATTAATATTCAACTAGATTATATATAAGTATTAATTATGCACAATGATTTGCTATGTTTTCTATAAATATTCAGACTAACCAACTTGTGGCTACAAAATTCCACGAATGAGTAAACAATATGAATAGCTGACGAATGTTGATTTTTTCACACACAAATGTTGTTGTAAAGTAATTTGACCCCCTGCTTCGGGGGATATTTGTGTGAACAAAGTATAGACAACACTATTGCAATAACCTTTGTGTTATATATTTTATACTTGTAATCATTTATTTGAAGCACCTATTATATTGTAAAACATACAGATTTAGAA
This sequence comes from Prosapia bicincta, assembly GCA_036971475.1. Lineage (NCBI taxonomy): Eukaryota > Metazoa > Arthropoda > Insecta > Hemiptera > Cercopidae > Prosapia > Prosapia bicincta. The sequence continues at coordinate 280,476,815 of JBAIZL010000002.1, read as the reverse complement.
ATTTAGACTTTACAGAGGCCTGGGAGTACTATCTATGACTTTGCTTTGTTTTGCCCTATTCAGTTTATATTTTTGTTAGATTTAGCATTAGACCTATGACATGAATTGTATTTAGCCTAAATTATGCCATGTGATTGGAATATTTATGAGATATGTCTAAGCTAGTGTCTATAGTTGATGTATTAATTACCTAGATATGTCTAAACTTTTTTAATTGTGTATAAAGCAATTGTAATTAGAGTTAAGAATGAATGTTTAGTTTTGTACATTGTTTAGATCATAATGTTATTGTAATTATACAGTTTTATTGTCAAATCACTATTACTAATTACCTTATCCTGTGTTGACCTTTGCATTAAGTGCAAGCACATGTAAACATAGTCGCTTGAAGGAACACACTGAATTAGACTCTTAGCGTAGCGGATGTCTGTACTCTTGATGGTTCAATGCACACCCATTGAGAAATTGTTAAATGACTAGCGTCAGAACATGATCATAGGCATTGGTATGTAACTGTCCTGTAGATAGCAAATATAGGTGGCAAGTTAATCCTATACAGATGACTGTTCGGACGCCGTCTTGACCGACATTGAGTTTGACGTCATTTGCTGCGGTTATGTCCAGAGTGTGCTATTGCGGTCGTAACGATATTACTGTAAAGGATTTAAACAAGCATTGTCGAGCTGTGTGTATGATCTACACCTGCAATGAAACGTAACAACACTGTTTATTGACTTGTAGGCCTATGTACCGTATCATGCATATTGGTTTAATACAGAATGTGTGTAGATTTACAGGTATTTCAACCTAACACAATATGTATGCCTATGTGGGTTAACACCCATATATACTTAATATAGGTTTACGTGGATATTGGCCTAACACAATCTGTAGGCTAATGTAGGGTAACATAGATATTGGATTAATACAGAGAGAGAATGTAGGTGTCCTTGCTTACTAGCTTGTTGCGTAACATACATAATGGTTTAATACAGGATGTATACTATTGTGATTGGTAGCTGTTTTACCACTCCAAGGTAGCTTTACCTAAGACCTGACTTCAGGATGGCTATACCTACGACCTGGGTGTCTTTACCTATGGCCTCAAGGTAGCGTTACCTTGGGCCTACCTCCAAGGTAGCTTTACCTTAGTTAGTATGCTGTAATTGATACAACATACCTAGACAATATGTGAGATATTTTGGTAAGCGTTGGTAGCTATCTATATATTGTCTAAGGCCTAAGGCTTTTGCCAGTGCCTTCACTAACCATAACCCATTAGGTGAAACGTTGTTCTGGCCGTAGCCTATTTGAGCTTGGTGTCAATGTCGTTCGTTTGAACTTCGTGTATGTTGGTCGGCTAAGTTTGGCGTAGTGTTGTATAGTTGAAACGTTAGCCATTTGATCTAGCTCTGTTGTTAGGCCATGTATCGGTTGTCAGGGTATGTATTTGATTCAGGGTTGGGTATCTATTGTCTAGCTATGTAGCCTATGGTCAGGCCAGGTATGTTGTCAGGCCCTGTAGGCTATGGTGAGGCTAGGTATCTGTTGTCAGGGTATGGGTTACTCTTGCATTACCATAGATCCCTGTGTATGGGTAACCGGCTTAGCATAATATGTGGGTTTACATACATAACACATATTGTAGGCTAACTATATATATTACCCAAGCCATGCAATGGATATTATATGTTAACCCTTCGTCGGGCTGTGCATCGAATACTGTGTGTTACCCCTAGTCAAGCCATTCATCGGATACTATGTGATACGCATTAGCCTAGCTATGCACCAGGTACTATTTAATAACCATTAGCCAGACTATGCAATGAATATTATGTGTTAGTTTGTAATCAACCTACTCATGTGATAATCATAGTCAATCTGCTCATCGGATACTGTTTGTTAGGCCCTAGTCGGACCGTGCATTTTATATTATGTGTTAACTTGTATTTAAACTTCTCATCGGATACGATGTGTTTACCTCTACAAACAGCATCGCCCGCTTTGTTGTAATCAACAGTCGCGGTTGTGACGTAATTATGGATCAGTCCAACTTGCTTGGACTCGTCCACTCACCTCTCAAATGGACTCTTCCACAGCTATGTATAAAACATTATATACAGGTACAAACAGCATCGCCCGCTTTGTTGTAATCAACAGTCGTGGTTGTGACGTAATTATGGATCAGTCCAACTTGCTTGGACTCGTCCACTCACCTCTCAAATGGACTCTTCCACAGCTATGTATAAAACATTATATACAGGTGGAGATATAGTGTTTTTGCATAGTCTGTGTTTAGAGTGATCTGTGTGTGTGTTTGCCAGTAAGTAGTAAAATGTCATCATCAGTGTCGGCAAGGTTTTCAGCTTTAAATTCTGTAGATTCTGTGCCTATACGCGATCTAAAGATAGGCAAGGCATTTAAAATTGTAAATGCGCGTTTTGTCGAGGCAAAGTATGGTACCACCGTACTTGTAGACTTACAGGTAGATGATGAAGGCAGACGCGCTGTCTTTCTTCCAAAGCGTTACGCTACGGCGTTGACTGTGGAAGATTTGAGCTCTATATTGGGCAAATTTTTAACTGTTATCAAACATGTAGGCCAGACCGTGAATTTGGCCATTACAGAGTAATATTATTCATTAGCACGTTTCAGCATGTTTATTTTTTTAAATTTTACAGTGCCTCTGTCTTTGTTTAATCTATGCGCTATTGAGGTCTGCGCATGCGTACAGAACAGAAATGATATAGACAGTTTGGACTTACCTGTATCTGTAAAGCAAGTGTTGATGAAATCTTTTAAAGACTATGTATTGATGAAGTCTTGTGATAGCTCTGATTTTGATTTTTCGTCTATAGATTTCAATAATTTAAATTTTTCAGAATTTTTAATGTTGATGAACCACCCAGACGAGGTGCCTGTATTTGTCGAAGAGAGGACAATTTTCAACTTTATTAAATTTCACTACACTGGTCTGTCTGATAATATTTGCCGAGAGTGTTTAAGTAACTTTGTGCTCCGTCAGGCAGAGAGTTTCGACATCAAAAGTGCCGGTTACACATACTCTATAGCCGAAGTGGACGGCTTCGAATTTATTGGAGACTCTGATAACTGGTGCGATATCTGTTTAAGCCCGTTATTTAAATTATATAGTTTTGAAGACTTTCTGCAATCAACCCCTGAAGAGAGCTATACTCTGATCAACTATTGTGATCCGTCAATCTGTAGATCATACATTCACGAGAGATGGCGTCACGACAACCTATAAACACTCGCATTGTAAGTACCTAGTCTTTTTTCAAATTGAGTTAAGTCTAGATGACACAATAGGTGTTTATTTATAGGAGAGAATATTTTCACACTTCATTTTTTTTGTAATGCCTAGGTCATACACTATATTGAATGAGTGGTGGTGTATTTTCAATAACGTTTAATATATATTTTGAACACGAGATATTATATGTTAATGTCAGGCCTTTTTCAAATTATGTTCAACATTAGATCACACAGTATATTGAATGAGTGGTAGTCTATTTTCAATAGCGTTTAATATATATTTTGGACACGAGGTAGCGTCATTTTCAAATTATCTGAAGCCTAGATCATAGAGAATATTGAGTGAGTGGTAGTTTATTTTCATTAGCGTTTAATATATATTTTGGATACGAGATATTATATGTTAATGTCAGGCCTTTTTCAAAAGCCTTAGATCACACAGTATATTGAATGAGTGGTAGTCTATTTTCAACAGCGCCTAATACATATTTTGGACACGAGGTAGCGTCATGTTCAAATTATCTGAAGCCTAGATCATAGATTATATTCGATGGTAGTTTATTTAGATTCTTTTTTCTAGGCGTACACAGCGCTTTCAGATTCTTCACTATCCTATTCGCCTCTACTACTACCTATGGGCTCGTCTCCAGGAGATTTACCTACCCGTCCGCCTGGCATTGATACGGACAGCGATGAGGAAGACCATAGACCCTGCTATAGTTGTGATGATTCGTTTTCGTTTCGCCTGCACGATTTCCTGATGGTTTCTCATCCACCGAGGAACCCGCCTTCACCCCGCACATGCATACAGACGCTGGATTACACCTTGATGCAGCTCCAGCTGGCTATTAGGGATCTACGGACGGCTGCCTCAAAATCTTACTACAAGACAAGCCGGACCTTTGCGTATAACGTTTGGGGCATGACGAGACGGTTCCTAAAGGATATTGTGGTGGCTGGAGACTACACTGTCCAGCGTACCAATAATGTAGGTGGATTTTCATATTATTTCAATTGGCTTTTCTTTCAGGATATCTGGACCTATTTACTAACATGTTGTTTCTTACAGGATTTGTATATGCATATACACTTGTTACTAATTGACTTTTTTGCCTTCAGCCACAACCGGCGGAGTTTGGCTTATGCATTATATGTTGTGAGAACCCTCGCAACGCTGTTGCCACGCCTTGCGGACATGTCTTTTGCTTAACCTGTCTCTCAAGATGTATTCGCTGCCCACATTGCAGATCTCGGGTCATCGATATATTTAAATTATATTTGTAATATTGAGGAACAATTTATATCTATGCACTGTAAAATTATTTTAAAAGTTTGTTTAATATATTGTCATGCTGAATATACTTATTGTATATATTATTTCATATACCTACCCTTTTCGGATCCTTATATCGTTGGCCTTATCCAAAATTATATGTTTATATTGCTAAATCACTCTGTTGAATAGATAGTTGGGTTCGTTTTATAGCATATATTTATTCATGTTATGTGATAGACCTCGTTATTAGTGTTTCTCCATAGACCTTTATATCTAAGCCTATTTACATTATAGAATATATACATAGTAGCTATCTGTTTACTTAATCTACAACGCCCTAATACGATTATATTTAAACACATTTTTGGCTGTAGGGTGTATACATAGATGACTTTTTATTATATATGTATGCCATGGTATAACGATATTACATAGTATATCGATGCAGTAATCAAATCGACATAGCCGTACGTGTTTTAGGCTTGCTATAGCGGTCACCGGTTATCATTGCGGTTTTCTGATATTGCGTTATCGCTGTCTGTACACGTCTGGCACACGGCCAGGCGTCTTCCAACATAAGGCTTTGTCGCAATGTTTCACTTTTAGAGGTAGGCCAAACTAGAAACCTCTGTATGTTTTTAGATAATCTGTAGCGCGGGGAGCTAGCTAGTCATGGATCATAGCCCTCTGTTTTGTTTAGCAATCAACCTGTGGCCCTCGTTACCTGGGTTCCCTGGGTGGGCCCTGGGATCATTCGAGCGTTGATATTTCATATATTAATCAATTATATCTCGCGATATCACCCACGTTGGTAGCCACCTCAGGGGCAGATCCTGAGACTGTCCGTGGGGTAGGTTGTTACGTCATAGGCTTGCCTGATTAGGTTTTTTTTCCAATAACCACCTCTAGACGTAGTCACCCCCGGTTCCATGCTCATGGTCTTTCAGAGCCTCCTCTCGTCCATAACATCCCCCAGAGATGGTCCTGTTCGTTGCTGATATCGTCCAATCTACTAGGGTAGGTTAGATACATTTTGGCCGGCTTAGGTTAGTCGATTATAAACCCCATAGTCTATGATCAACACCATGGGGTGGTCCTAAACGTAGCTAAGATCGCCCTTGTAATTAGGAGTATGTTGGGTTAGATACAATTTGGCTAGCGAGGTTTTCCAATAACTACATCTAGACGTAGTCACCCCATTGTCTATGATCAAGGTCTTTCAGGGCTGCCTTCGTCCATGACAACCCCCGGGGAAGGTCCTAAACGTACCGGGATGTCCCCCAACACCTAGGTTAGGTTAGATCCGTTTTGCCTAGCTTTGGTTAGTTGGTTGGAATTTATTTTTTTTCCATTTACCGCCCCTCTAGGCTTGGTCAAAACTGCCCTTAGGGGTTGGGTGAGGGTCGCCGCCAGGCCTGTGCAACATCCAAAACTACCCCTATAGTCCTAGGTTACGCACCCTATCGGACAAAGCACATGTTCCAATATTTTATCGAAAATCGCCCCACCCCCAATCCACCCCCGGAGCATCCGCCGGGGAAGGTCCTGAACGTAGCTAAGGTCACCCCCTACACTTAGGTTAGGTTAGGTTGGATCCAATTTGGCTAGCCTAGGTTAGTGGCTTGGAGTTAAATTTTTTCGAAAAACCACCCCCTACCCCTCTAAACGTGGTTAAAACCACCCCCAAAGCTAGGGTCGGGGTCGCGACGTCCGCCCGCATCATCCGAGACTACCCCTATAGTCCTAGGTTACGTAGCGGCCGATTTTTTTTTTTTTTTTGGAAAAACTACCCCCTACCCCCCTGAACGTGGTCGAAACCACCCCTTGGTCTGGGGTCACGGCTGGGGTGACCTTGAGCATCATCCAAAACTACCCCTATAGTCCTAGGTTACGTAGCGGCCGAGTTTAGGGGTAGGCGCGCCCAGGTGCCTCAACTTCTACTTACCTACTTTCTGAAAATACTTTCTCACAACTTTAGAGACTAAAGTATACAATAAAAACAATGAAATGACGTTAACGATATACCACAACTTCCACACCTTAGCACAATATATCACTCCTAAGGGATATTTCTCATGAGTATTTATGGATGATATATGCTTACACGGAAACTCAAGGGGTTAATATAACTATCTGTTTAAGTCCAATATTGGATAAATATAGGACTAATGACAGTTATTATGATTGTGTAACTTACTACATATGTAATTAGGCTACAAACTTGGTTTGTAAATAAATTTAAACAAATAAATATAAAAGGAAATGAAATTATTTAACATCATACACAGATACCTAAACTTGCTCTAATGGTAATCCAAATATGGACAGGTAAAAGCGTATTAGTGTAATAAACACCTAACGAAAAGGAAATAATAGGTCTATAATAGTACCTGAGAATGTGAACAATACACACAAACTTCCATGTGAATATAAGAACAAGAGACAAACTTCTACCTAAATACTAACATACTGACTAGCTGCAAATTTTTTTGTAGGTTTTTTCTGTAGCTTTGTCTCTCATATGTGTATAGTTTGTCGGAAATAAGGTTCAGTAATTGGCCAGGAAGGCCTATTGAATTGCAAGAAGTATCACATTGACCGCATGACAATCCACATGAGTAGTATGATACATGAAGTCCATTATTCTATCAAATGTGTTATGATTTCACATCCCAATAAAACATTATTGAGATGTCATGAATTCAATACTTGAGATTTATTTTAATAAAACAGTAATATTATAGTGGACAAGAGTATATGTGTTTTTAGTGGGTTTAACTCACATGTATGTAAATTTAATTCTAAGTGTATTGGAGGTCCTCATTCATAGGCTATAAGAGGAGAGGTGTTAGATTAGCGGGACTTATTATCGAGAAACCATTTCCTGTATTTGAGGAAGTGGAAAATTCATATGAGGAAAAGAGGAATTATAGGTTTTGAATGTATATTAAATTTTATAGTACTATTGAATAAAATAAAAATTGAAAATTTGTTGCTCTTCATGACGAGCTGGTTGTTAACTACTTACTACAATTTGATATTGCTTGCGACCAGACTTTTTGCTAACTAAAAGTAGTTACATTTTTAACTTTCACTTGAGAGGAAACGTTTTCGACTTACAACTTCTTCAGCCTCGTATTTTTGCTGCTAGGATTCCTGCAGCTGTGCTTCCTCAGTACCAATGTTTGAAAGTTAGAAGTGATGTGATCGAGGAGTATGTGTAGTCTGTGTCGTGTTTAATCATATAGGATGTCATTTTTATTTGTGTTGCTATTTCTGTATATTTCATATTGTTCTAGTGTGTTTAATTTATTATCTTTGTTGCATGTGTGGAGAGTGCTCGTGTTATTTTCCATACTATTGCATGAGTGTTTAGTGTCCATGAGGTGATTTGCAAAGGTGGATTCAATAGTAGTGTGCCGTGTGCTTTTGTGTTCATTATATCTTTCGGTGAAAGATCTACCTGTTTGTTCAATATAGAACTTATTGCAGTTGTTGCAATGTAGTTTGTATATTCCTGGGTTA